>OZ057398.1:10216776-10523150 GCA_964056695.1 Melieria picta | reverse complement strand
CGCTGCGCACAATGGCCAGTGAAATGTGCGGCCATTACACGAAGCGCTATTTCCATTTCCTTATTGTGCACAAACATTGTTATTGTTGACACCCAACGCAATAATGTGCACCGCAACGCGCCAACAATAAAACAATTAGAAATAACATACTAAAAAAACTGTATGAAGGTATACGAAAATGTGCAACAATTTTTATTGGACACAATAATAATGCAATAATAACAACCACAACAACAATGATATATGTAAATATTCACATCAAGCATAGTGGTAAATAAATAAAAATTATCAATTTTGTTGTACTAGAGATGTGAGTTCTTTAGTGGTAAATAAATCAAAATTATCAATTTCGTTGTATTAGAGATGTGAGTTCTTTATGGATGTGTGCGAAATCTATGCAGCTGCAGAGTAGCTCAACAGATTTGGTTGCCCCACAACACTTGTAGAACAATCTAAATTCTAAATTCTCGTAGGAATGTCTCTAGGGTGATGGTAGAGATCAGGCGTCACTGGTCAATTAGTCTTGGGAATACCCCACAATTCTGTTTGCAGAAGTTACTGGGCAGAAAACTAGTATGAAACACTCGAACACTTCCTATGCGGCTGAGTCTGACTCTGCCTGAGCGTTGAAGGAACTGAATTCTTTATTATTCCCGATCGGTCGAAGATAAGACTGAAATAAATCAAGTCCTTTCTTGATGATGTGGGCTGCCTCTAATGTTTAGTATTCTCTCCCACTGGAGGAAACAAGATCAAAGAAACAAGAACGGTGTTTTAGTGTTGATTGAGGAAGTTTAGCGAGCTTGCAGTCACTGCTATCTACCTACCTGCGAACTATCCGGAAGTCTGTCCCAATAACCGATCTTCCTCCTATTCACTATGTCACTATTCTGTGACATTGAAAGCTTATTCCATAAACTCCCATCATGAGATCAGAGGCCGTGGTTTAGTGGTTAGAGCGTTAGACCACAAGTCAGGGAATCGTAGGCTTAAATATTGAAGATACTAAGAAGACAATATGACAATAAATTACCAATTGAAATCTATAAGAAAACTTCAAAGTTGCTTCCGTTTGGCAGAGTTGGCCTTAGTTCCTCTTGAAGCTAATATGTTAGTTTAGTATATAACACATACCTACATATAACAAATAACGCTGACTAGTTTTTAATTTATAATTTAAAACTCTGCACTAGACAATACAGGGTCTTTAGGAGAACCCTCTGTATGCCGTGTGTGCCTTTAAGACTAAGAAAAATAATAATAAAATAAAAATAATAAATAATAATAAAAAACTTCATGCAACAGACATGCTGTTGTCCAGTGTAATAGTTAGTGTCCTTTACTTAAACTATCTATTTTTGTCATGATGTTCAATTCTTTTAGTTTGATTCATAACATTTTGCAATGATGGTTAAAACAAAATTTGTTTAACCCTTTCCGGAAATTTGTGCGATATATCGTACAATTTTTTCGACGATTTTTTATTTGACAGCGAACGTACTTTTTATGCAACAGCTTTTTAATTTTCATTAAGTAGGCTGTGTTGTATCATTCTGTTTAAAAATATAAATCATAATAGCCGTGGCTACACAGCAAGAATTTGAAAAACAGCAAATGACGGTACGTCTGCGTAAAAATTTTTAAATATGTAATATTTTTTGGTACCAAAAAGCGAAACAATTTCAAAGTTTGAATCTCAGTTGATTTATAGAACTTACTAAATTTGACATTTTTTGCGTCTAAATATTTTTCCCGAGTCTTTAAAATATTGTACGATATATCGTACAAATGACCACAAGGGTTGCAAAGCTTTGTACGATATATCGTACAATTTTTTAAGTTATAGGTTTAATAACAGTTTTTCTGTATTTGTATGCCTACCACGCCCATCTGTAAACCACGTGGCTAATAAAATTCGACTATTCGGCAATTTTCGATTAAAAAATAAGAATTACTAGACGATTTTGTGTTTTACTGGGCAGACACGGGTTATGTAAGGTTAGACATGCGTACTTGCCACTCCCACTACGATAATAAGAATCGGCTATATTCAGTATCTTTCTGTAAAACTGTACGAATTTTAATTGATTCTGTGTTTTATTGAGAGGAAAAGGGCTTTGCAACAACAACAATTGCTATATAACGCCGAATAAATGTGACTCTATTGTTTATATATATAATTTATATAACTTTCGATTAAAATGAAATCCCGTTTTGATTTTTTGTTGTTATAATGTATGTTTTCTATAAAAAAAATCAATGAATTGTTCATAAAGCTTAAAAAACCGAAACCAAAAATGCATGAATTTTTACTCCTCTGCGGGCCATTGTACGATATATCGTACAAAATTGATAAAGCTGAAATTCTCAACCAAAATGATTTTTTTTAATTTTTTTGTATTTTATTGCTAAAATGTTCAATAAGATTCAATATTTTGAAGGAAATATTCTTATCTCGAGAAATGTGGAAATTGACCGGAAAGGGTTAACTAGGTTTCATTGCAATCCCCATGACACGATGCCTCTCTTTTAGTAACCATCTCCAGTGCCAGAAGTCTTTGATTACTGTTTTCAGTTGAAATGCATGAACCTTTCACACACATAAGTACACATACATACATATGTAGTATGTATATTTGCATGAATTTATGCCGCGCATGGTTCGCATTTACAGGTCAGCAATGTGCCTGCGTTGTTGCTGTTATTTCAATAATTTTTCAATTTGCAATTTTCATTGCAATAATTTTTTTCTGATTTCGAAAATTCAGCTGCCCACATTTGCATGCCGATCGGCATTGCAACAGCAACAACAATATCGGTCAATAATACTATACAAATGCGCATAAGGGTCGGTGTTGCGTGGACAGTGTCTTGCATTCAGTAGGCAACGTTATTAATTTTCCATATTCCATTTCCACAACCTGACTTTAATTTCGTTTTATTTATATTGGCGATTTTTGTATGCAAAATAAATTGCGACAATTTATCATTTCATCGTGTGGCCAAGAAAAGAATGCAATTTGCGTCAACAGTTGCCGTAAGTGGTGGTTTGATTAATTGTCGTCTTGCAACACGCAACACACACACACAACTGCGCGGATAATTCAGATTCGTTTGTACAAGTTGACGGCGTTGCATTATTTGTTGTTGCTATTATTGTAGGAGAATACAAAATTTTTAAACTAGTAGCCAACAACTCATTCAGCTGTTCGCCGTCCACTTATAGCGGCGGCAACTGTAAATCGAAATTTTTCATTGCATATTTTCAGGCTGCATGTATGCAGTCGCTGTCTGTTCAAAGACCACAGAGTGTTGCCGTCTAAAAAAAATTAATTCTATTTAAATAAACCTTCAGCTAAGCGTGGATTTTTTTTGCATTTTGCAGGCACTTTCGACGCTCTTCAATTGGCGCTTATCTTCTGCCGTTGATTGCGTCAAGTGTTGCCGCAGCCTTTTGTGTCGTTCGAGCAGTGTTGCAACTGTTGTATTCCGCCGTAGTGCACTTCAATGTGGGCTTTTGTTGTCCACAATGCTTGACTGGAGTACAAGGCTTGCGACAACAACAACAACAGCAGTAATAAAAGCAGCGCCTAACAACGTCCACTCAATCACCGCATCGCGGTGCACGCAAAGACGCGAATGCACATAAAAAGAGGCAACAACAAAAACAAAATCCAAACTACATCGCACATACTCGAAATTGCACAACAAGTCAGACATTTCTGCACGGCGCACAGTGATTCGTTCCATAGACAAAATTGAAAAAATTTATAGTCTCTGAATTTAACGATTTTGATGTCATTTGAAAGGTAAAACTGCAACTAAGAAAACCCCAAAAAATCTGTGCAAACAATTAATTAGTGTCTGTGCAAAAGCTGCTCAAAGTTGAAACTTTTTTCACAAAAATATTTAAACACATATTTTCTGTTTTTTAGTCTATTGAGTAATAAAATTGTAAAAATACATGGTTACCAAGAAGTTACTAAAACTTTCAAAATAGATTAAGAAATGATGTGGCCATTTTTGCTTTCAATGTTTTCTCAAAATTTGCAAATCTGAGGCTTTCGTTAATTCAAAATATTTTTCTAAATTAAAAAATCTGAAAATCGGTAAAACTTAGAGGAAAATATCTAAAAAGGATGTGAAAGTATGTTCCTGGATTTTTTTTATTGTAAGAAGCATTCTTTCTTTGTCGGATAATGTAATTACATCCTCCGATATCTTCCGATCTCAGAAAAGAATTCAATTTGAAAAGTGGTCTAAACACCTATTTTTCGACAAAATTTATTTTTTGTATCCCTAAAAGTATGCAATCAGCATGAAAAATTGAGAAAACTGCAAAAATGCAAAACATACGTCAATTATTATCATTTATGTTGCACAACTAAAGGGTCCTAAGACAATTTCTGTTACTCTTTAAAATTATCAATGTTGACGTTACCGATTAAATGTAAAATCTGAAAAATCTAGCCAACACACTCGTTGCTATAGCTCACCAAAAATAACGAAAATTGCAAATTTAAGTCTCAGGCATTGCCAAACTACAAAAGTTTAAGAAAAACAAAATGGAGATTTCAATTTAGCAGACCATGATTAACTAGTATACCAAATCTTATGAAGAACGGACCACTCCTTCTACTTTTGTCCCGCGGTTGTATGGAGTCGAATCACTGTGCGGCGTTTTAAACTCACACACACACACACACACAACATAAGCGACCATAAAAAGGCCACTGGAGCCGTTGGTCAGCGCGCAAGTTGCATGTTTCACTGTTAGTGGCGCGCGAAACTAAGAAAATTATACACGAGCTGTTGGCATTTTTGTTGTTGTTGTTGTTTGCACAGTAAAAAGGATTAAGTGCCGCCCTTCGTTTGCCGGTGAAGGTGTGGCGCTGGCAAAATTGTGTTCGAGCACATCAACAACAACTACAACAAGCACCATAAGAGTAGGTTTACAGTTTGCGCAACGGCAACCTGAAAGCCGTTCATTTAGTCAAGTTTTCCCCAATTAAATAGACTACTGAAAAATTAGTGATGAGTAGATAAGAAATATAAAGTGTAGTGAAAATAAGTTTATTGTTTTTTCAGTAGGTGGCTTTAATAATCTTTAGTTCGCGTTGTAGTTAGAAGTATGAATTGGTTCCGCTGGATGGAATTAGAGAGGTAAGATTTCGTACTTAAAAAACTTTTCAGACATTTTTGTGATTGCCTGACTCAATTCTGTTTGATTGCGCATCAAAGTTGGACAACAGCAAATAGAAAATATGTAGTATTTTAAAATTTTTCTTCGAAATTGCCAGCCAGGCAGTGGAAAATGTGACTAGCTTTTATGGCCCTAATCAGTGGCGCACACAGGATTTCATTTGCGTGGGTTCTGCGTAGAACTTTTGAGCTCAATCCCACTTGAAATCATATTTTGTTCCATGATTTTTTGTAAGAACCCCTCAAAACCCCCCAGGATACTTTGTAATTGAGGGTTTGAGAGGTTCGACCCCCTCCTGTGTATGCCACTGGTTCTAATACTCTAACAGTCAATTAGGAGCAGTTTTGGTTGGGTTAATTTTGTTCCGGTACTTTGATCTGAAAGATACACCACGCTCTGGAAGGCCAATTGTCCATTATGTCATTTAAATTGTAGAGTCCTACCATCATTTATGCACTGTTTCGATTACCCAGGAGCTAAACATCGCACAAAGATCCGTCTAGAACTACTTGAATAAGGCTGAATACAAAAGAAGCTCGACGTATAGGTGTCACATAAGTTAATCCAAACCAACCCCATGAACCAAAATTCCATCTTCGAATCTTCTTTGAATTGCAACAAAATCGATATACCTATTTCTGAGGTGAAGGATGACTGATAATGAAAAGTGTATCACTTAAGACAACGCGGACCAAAAACAGTTGTGTTCGAATCGCGAAGCCAGCATTGACGGTCAGGAAGATTTTGCTGTTTGTTTGATGGGATTGGCAAGGAATCATCTACTATGAGCAGAGTGAATGTCGACTGGTGATGAAAAGTGAATTACCTTCGACAACAACAAGCAAAAATGGTCGTGTTGGAATTGCAGTAAGCCAGCGCAAACTGTGGTCAAGCCACGATTGATGGTAAAGAAGGATTTGCTTTTTTTGGTGGAATTGGCAAGGAATCATCTACTATGAGCTGAGTGAATGTCGACTGGTGATGAAAAGTGAACCACTTTCGACAACAACAAGCAAAAACTGTTGATAAAATCGCAGAGAGTTAGCGCAACGGAAGATTTTGCTGCATGTTTGATGGGATTGACAAATAATCATCTAGTATGAGCTGCTTCCCTACAGGCAAACTCTTAATTCGGATCTGTACTTTCAACAATTGGATCGTTTAAAGGAAGTAAATGCACAGAAGTGGTACGCTTTGGCAAATAGAAGAAGAATTCTGCTCCATCAGAATACATTAGAACTGATTTTTCATGGATTCTTTAATCTCGTTGCGAGCTTTAAGTTCAACTTGAGTAAAAATGTCGTTGTTCTGTTTTCTATTGCACAGTCTGTACGCGCTTAAATGTGTGTGATTGCTCTGCAAATACTCAAGATTTTAATTATTTTTTGCTTGTCTTATAACATTTTTCCTTGGCAATTAGAATTTGTGTGTTTTACAAAGTCGGCACTGAGTGCTTTGGTTTTTCGCTTGTTCACAGCTTTTGAGAGATTAAGCAACGACTTAAGCTGAATTTATTTACAACAAATTAAATTTAAATTTTCAATGAACTTTGAATAACTTCAACGTTTCCTTGTTTCGACATTTATGGCGAAGACAAGTATTGCTATGGAACTTGTAATTTCATTCAATGATTATGTTTTAGCTTCTGCAATTGAATTGTTAATGACATTGTTCTTGTAAACTGACATATGAATGCACATATTTCTGTATGTAAATTCAAAATTAATTATACGCTCTCAGCCACATATTAGAGACTCAAATACTGTGTAACGTATTTCAAAGCAAACAGTTGTAACAATGAAATTCAGTTGTCGATCAGCAAAGTCCAAGTCTATTATTGCTTGGGATTGTTGTATAACCAGTGGTAATGGATGAGAACAACAATGAATTGTTCACTTTCTTACAAGAAAGGGAGGCAGGAGTAGATGCACCAAGGTGGAGCCCATTTAGGCCATAGAAACCATTCAATCGAGCTTAAGTGCGCTCACTTATTTAACCAGTTTGAGCTCCTTACGAAACCCACTAGACTGTGAATAGTCCTATGGGCTTAATCCCTTAAATTTTCGAAGAAAAAGTTGCCCACGTAATTATTGCTTCTACTAGAAAATATTTGCTAATTGCATAGAAAGTGAAGTGCTTTTTCTTTCTGTACTTTGTCCAACAGCTTTGGCTGAAGACATTTGAAAGGAAATCCAAGCAATTAAACAGTGAAACATCAGAACACCAATCATGGTTCTCAGCTGGTCTAATCGTACTTACAAACTTGTACATATTTGTGTGATTTTTTAGTATATATTAGACATGATTTAGGGTATATGTGGCCAAAGATGCTGTGGGAAGGGGCGTGAAATTCATCACAGTCTATTATGAAGTCTTGTGACATAGAAAACAATTTTTGCTCCAGGCTGCCTGTGCGGAGTCTCTGTCATGCGGCTGAATAAAATTCAAATTTTCTTACAAAAATCAAATCAATTTCTTCTTCTTCCACTCAATTAAGATTGCAATCATATTCAAAATGTAAAGGTTAATGAGACTCGACAATACATTTTGATTTTTGCTTTGTAGAAACCCAAAAGTTGACAACCACACAACTCCGATTGTATGGGAAATGCCCTCTGGTGGTGAATTTCTGCAACGTAATTAATTTTGTATTTTTGGTACTCAAGAATGTTGCCAATCTCTGATTAAATCATTCAAATCGGTTCAGTAGTTTCCGAGGTACAATGTTTTCTCGCTCACTTAAATAATTACAAGTGGGCAGCCAATTCCATGGAAAATGGCCAGTTTTGTATGGCAGCCCCCTTAAGACTTGGCGATAGCGAGTAGGTATGTTTGAAAGAACCATTACGAAATGAAAATAAATGTGTATCGGTCTTACATTTGACACATCAGGGCGCAACCTGGGAGCAGTTGGAGCCTATTTTATAAAAACCTTAAATTTGTATGGTGGCCTCTTTTTAACCCTTTCGACCCCGCATTTTACCCTGTGTCTGGATATTACTTTTGGGTAGGTATTTATATCATGAAACACTTGTGCACACGACATTTGAAGTCGCCACGCCTCTTTGTTAGAGTTCTAGAGCTAGTTTACTTTTGAACAATTTTAGCTTCAAACGGGTTAAATAAATTTTGCATCAATATTTTTGAATTACAGAAAAATTATTTAATATTTATGGAAAAATACAAAATTATCACTTTTTGATTTTATTGAACCATTATTAAAGAAACATGGTTTTGATCAAACGCGCCCAATTCGTAGACTTCAATTAGAACACAAACTTTCCCTGATATCGCTGCAAATTATTTGAAATTATTTTGGGGATAACAGTAAAATTTTTGTAATTTGCTTTGAATTCACTTCTAAAAATTTGAATTTGTTGGTGCCTACTTAAATGAAACCCATAAATCAATCGTAGCTTTTGCTATAAGATGACAAATAGGTGAAGTTGCTCTCAAGCAACTTTGGGGTCGAAAGGGTTAAGGGTTGGAGATAGAGTATAAATATGTTTGAAAGAAATGTTTAGTAGAAAAAACTAGTGGGGGTCAGTCATACATTTTAATACTCTAAGAGCAACTACTGAGCAGCTGTGCAGCAATTTGAATAAACTGAATGAATAAATGTTTTGTTTTCGAAAACTTTATACGGATTATGAAGATATTATAGATTATCTCGAACAGAAGACCTTAAAGGTATGAGACTTTAAGCTTTTATTATTACTCATAAGTCATTCCGAGTTCCCCCTCTTAGCAGCTTTTCATTCTTTCAGCTTTTGAAGCTACAGCAAACTGAGCCACGGCACAGTTTCTCAAGCTGACGTCTGAGAGTCTGAAAACGCACCTGTGCTCGTTTATCTCTTTCAATACACTTAACAATGCTATTGTTGACAATTTTATTACCTGCTGCCTGCTTTCTATATTGAGTGGCGTTTCGAACTCATAAACTCATTTGACCTGCCCATAAAATGCGGCCAAGTATGTGTCTATCGACTGTTGTTGGCAAACTTCTATGTTGCTACAAATTACAAGTTGCTTTTATGTCATAAATAATTTCAGCACGTTCATAAATTGTTGGTTTTGTAAACTTTTTCTTGTTGTTGTTGTTGTTGTTGTTATTAATAGTCTGATGGTAGTTGGCGTGTTGTGTTGTCGCAGCTAAGAAAACGTTATGAGTTTGGCAGTTGGTGAACTTGAAGTGGCAGCAGCGAACACGGCGCACACCTGCTGCGCGCCACCAGCCAGACGACGAGCCAAACGCAAACACACACACACACACACACATTCATACATACTCAGTTTTATGCGCATAAATGTCGCAAGCACACACAGCAAACAGTTTGTAAATTTCCACGAAAATTTGTTAGTTTATCACTTTTGGTGCTTTGTGCGTTTCGCTTACAGCTTGTTGCGTGTTTTGTTAACCCTTTAGTGACCCTGCGACACAAGTGTGTCTAATCAAAATTTATACATTTTTAAGGTAGGCAAAATGTGACAGTAAACACGAGTAATGAAAAAATGAAAAATTTCTATGGGACAGTCAAGTCTCATTGGTCGTAAACTATTCTACAAATTCTACAAAACGTGATAACAGCGAATTTGGTTGCCTTGTAACGCCGTTTTCACACAGTTTTACTGTGGGCGTGTAAAACTTGCGCTAATCGTATGGATTTAAGTTTAATAACTGTGATTGTAATTGAAATTAATTTACGCATCGCACGCAGCCAAACGTAAAATACACAATTTTCCACTTTGCAACATGGCGCCAATCAAACATGGACGCGCTCATTATGTGAGGTTATGGATGGTTATGTGTATTGGTTGTTGGCATTTTTCACTCGATTGGCGCACTAAAATGTTGCTGTTGTAAGTTGTAGGGTTGGGCTTTGCTGTAAAAGCAATTTTCTTTACAACACGCACACACTTTCAAGTAGTTCCTATGTATGTGTAATTGTGCGTGTATATATTTGTGTGAGTGTGTGTGTGTGTATGGCAGTCAAAATGGCAGCACATAAATAAAACACACTTATTCATGTTGCCACTTGAGCGGCGGCCAAGAAGGCCAGACATGGCATGCGGGTCGCGCCATTTGGCTGAGCGCGAGCCGGCAACAGCGGCAGCTAAGTCATGTCAATGTGCTTTTAATGAGCGTATTTATGCCAAATGTTAACAAACATGAAATTACAAAACCAACTACAACATCAACGAGAACTGCAACTCAGCGACACACAACTATGAATATGTATGAGCGTTAGTGGCGCAGCGGGTCGTCTGGCGCTGGACGACATCTTGAAGGAAGTGCTGCAATAAAACACAGGTCGGCCACTAACGCTGACGACGTACGCTGTGCAGTGCCTTCTCTCCTCCCCGCCTATCGAGGACGTCGCCTCTAAACGCCGAGCTCTAATTTCAGCTCTGTCGCGCATAAATCTTATACCACAGTACAGTTCCATATACAATTATACACATCCATACTTAAGTGCACATATTATGCTTTGTATGTGTGTGCGTGGGTTGTCAACAACCGTCGACCAGGTCTTGCCACTCTCCGCTTGCAGCGCCAACAAATGCGGAAAACCTGTTTAAGTCATTGTTATTGTTATTGTCGTTGTTGTCGCTGTTGTTGTGGCCAATGCCATTCTGTGTTTGTTTGTTTTGAATTTACAATTAAGCGACTGCCATTAACCCATTAATGCCTGAAGAGAGATGGCTTTGCACTGGTTTGGCTTATGAAACTTGGCTTCTTGTATAAGTGGGTGCAAGAAAAATTAGATTACAATTTGTTGTAATCTATGTAAGTTCTGGATTGGAATATACAACTCGAAAGTTGGTCGCTTTGAGTTTTCAATGTATTTTTGTTTTTTTTTTTTTATTTTTTTTCTTAACACTACTACTGGGATAACACCGTGCGACAACAAACTTTACACGTATTAAAGTACAGTGGACGTCCAATATAACGAATCTTATGTTGTACCCCTAATTCGTTAAATCGAAAAATTCGTTAAATCGATCGCAATTTTTGTTGTTTTAAACCATCTTTCTTAAAGAAATAAGTCTCACATATTCAGTTTTTAAACAAATATCTTGTTTTATTCCAGCATTTTCAAAATACAAATATGGCTATGTGTGTACAGTGAAAAAGTCTTCGATGCGCGATTGCCACTTTACCGCAAGTAAACTTTTCTGTATGGCAATTTCTCTTGATTGATTATTAAAATTTTAATTTTTAAAAGAAAAAAGCCGACCGAACGCAAAACAAATCCTGTGAAAATTATCAGCAATGCATACAAACAGAATTTGAAAATGTTGGTAACTTGACGTAAATTTGAAAGTTTTAACGTAACAAAAACAAAAACAATTGAGGTACCGTTCACTTGACGAAACCAAACATTAATTGTTATTGCAAAGAATGTGAATGCTCAAATAAAAACAATTCGAAGGGTGAAAAACAACATAAATATAATATTTCGTTCGTAATATAGAACCATCAATGGAAAAAATTTGGCCGTACGTTAAATCGAAAATTCGTTAAATGGAAAGTTCGTTATACTGGACGCCCACTGTACTAAATTTTTTATATCTTAAACTAATAAAGTTAGAAGGACGAAATTCAAGGATGTAGTAGCGTACATATTAGTCCTTAAGATATATTTTTTTGCAAACAAATTTTTGTAAATTTGCAAGGATATTCAGGGATAATGTTGTGAAAGGACATTTTCAATACCTCTTCGTCCTTTTGCACCAAAACATTAAATTTTTTAAGATTCTAAGGATTTTTCTCTTTCATTTGATACCAATATTGTTATTCTATAATGCGCTCAATTTTTAAAATAATTTTTTGAAATAAACATGTCCTTGAAATTTCAAAGTCCTTTAAAAAAAAACTAAAAACGCAATTTTACTTCATTTGGCCCCTAGCTTCGCGAGTATATATATTTTTTCGTGTGTTTGAAATTTTTTTATTTTTGTCGCACGGTGTAATATGTCCCAGCAACTTTTAAATGGCCTTTAAAACAACTAATCAGATTTTCTGACCCACACAAAATATTTATTAGAATTCTATATCCCCGGATAAAAGAATGAATTTATCCAACATATTTTCTAGCCCCAACTTTCATAACATGGGAAAATTTCTACTGAGAGTATTTTGGATTTCAAACTTAAACTTCGTCCCGAAAGAGTTAAAAAGCTAATATTCCTTATAAAGTTTTTGCAGTTATCTTAAGTTGACTTAAGAATGAAGACTCTCAATAGTATTTAAACATAGGTAGAGGGAAGAGGACCGCAATTTTCTCTGGGTATTACAGACTTTCTCTTAGCCTAAGTGTATCTGTGGCTATTCTGCTCCTAACACAGCTACATTATTCTAGGTTACCTAATCCTAATAATTAATCTTTGGATATGGTCATTTCTGGCAAAGAACTGAGTCTCTGATCTCAGCAATTTGTAGCAGATACGAATGCTTGAATGTTAAGAAGAAACCTGTTGAAGTTCGTTTGGCTTGAGAATGACTCTCAATAGTAGACATAGGTAGAGGGCAGAGGTCTGCCATTTTCTCTGGGTATTACAGACATTTTCATGGCCTAAGTGTGTCTGCGGCTAGATACTTTATTCTAGGTTACCCCTAGAAAAGTTTGACTTCATTCTTCGATATGATAATTTATGGCGAAAACTAAGGTTTCTGATATCAGCAATCTCAGCATGTCTCAGCAAGAAACCCACTGAAGTTTGTGCGTTGTGTTGTGGGAATGACTCTCAATAGCAGACATAGGAAGAAGGAAGAGGTTCGTAATTTTCTCGGGATATTACAAACTTTTTCATATACGAAGAATGTCTGCGGCTTTCCAGCCACATTGCTCTGGATTACCCCTAGAAAAGTTTGAGCCCTTCTTTCGAAATGGTTCGATATGGTAATTTTTTTGAAAAATTAATTTCTCTGACCTCAGCAATTTGTAGCAAATACGAATGCTAGATTGAGTATAAAGAACCCGTTGAAGTTTGTTCAGTTACCTGTTTGGTTTGAGAATAGGTCTGTTTGGGTACAGATAATTTGTACAAATTTGTAAAAATTTTTATTGTATGCTGTTTCTGTACGTCAAATCTCTTGCAACGAGAAAGAAACTGAGAGCATAAAGTGACAGTTCATTTAGTGAGAACTTGCAAGTTTTTACTGGAGAAATTTTTGCCAGTAACTTTTAGCCAGTAATAAGAAGAACAAGAAAAACATATGATTGGCTGACATATGGTGGACTGCAGAGACAAATATTTTTGGAAAGATTTGAAGGCAAATGGAACCAGAAAAGAAATTGTGTTGCTCAGCTTGCGTCTTGCTCAGCTTTACTTGTTGCAGTTGAAAGGAAAGAATTGCATTAAATGTCTGATTAAACTTAAATTTCACTACAGCTTCAAACTTTAAATGATATTTTTAAATTAGCTGTTTCTTCCTTAACTCTCCTGTTTACGCCGATTTTCCTGTGTGTTGTTAACACTTTCGCTACAGATTTTTACTGGGGAAAGTTAAAATTTTAAGTTTTACGTCTTAGGCTTCTATGTGGTTATATTAGCAACATTCCATAAAAATTTTTTTCATTTTTATATTCGGACCCTGTATTTTACAGTGTTTTTCTATGAGAGCAACCACATCGTTGTGGCTGTAATTATTACTTAAACATAAAACTTTTTACGCATAACGAAAATTTGAATATTTCTTCATTTACTTCAGCCAAATTAAAAAAAAAGTATCTAAATTGAAAGAAAACGTCAAATTAAAAAGTTCTCTAATTTTTCTGCTTCTTTTTCCTTTACTATGTCAAGATATACCATTAAAAAAACGTGTATACTTCTCTTCTTTAAACTTAAATATTCAGTTTATTAATTTTGTATTTTTTCTAAAACTTCAAACTATTCTAAGGACCAACAAAAAAATGTATTCTTGCAACCATAGAGGATGCAGACGTCCACAAAGTAGCATGTTGCCATATGGCAACAAAATAGCGAAAGGGTTAACCCTTCCTGCTTACACCGTTTTTCCTGTGTGTTGTTAATGAGCCAATTCCCACTGGTCTAACCGAGAGTTAAAACTTGCAAATTCTTACAAATTCCTGTTTGTTTATTTTTTTGGATATTTTCATTTTTGGGAGCGTAAGCTGGCTTATTCTGCTGATATTTTTTATTGGATAATTTTTACTGGAAAAGTTCCTAAACAGACCTAATGATTCTGAATAGCTGAGATGAGAGAAAGAGCTCCGCGTTTTTCTTTTGGCATTACAACAGATCTTCGTAATAGACTAAATATGTCTTCGTGTGGTCTATGTATGTACTCAAGTCACCGCCCTACCCTACAAAAGTTTGAGCGAATCTTTCGAAATGGTCATTCTGTCGAAAAAACTTAGGTTAGATTGTCAATCCCAAGGCACACTTAGTCCTAATGAGTCCTTAGTCCATACATATGGCCCATTGCATATGTACCGATGTAAGTTTTGGCCTGGAGGACTTGGAACAAATGTTGAAATATTCGTATTTTATAGTAAAGCTTCAGAAATATTTTCATTTGGAAATTTGGATATTTTCTTTGGCGTAGAAATCCACAACACAATTTTAAAATTCAATATTTGGTTTCTCCCACATTAGCAAATTTTTTGTTGATTTTACGAAAACCAACACGAGCAAAAAAACTCTTGTCAGCTTTTGGGCAATCACGCTCACGTGAAAAGCTGAACGCTTAACCTCAAACTTGACTCTGAAGTGCAGCGCTGCAGTACTGCGGCGACGTTCAGCTGTCAAGTGGCATCAGCAACATCATCAACACCACCAACTGCCGGCAGCATGACCCACTTGACATTGAAGGAAACCAATCTGCGTGCAGTTGGCAGCGGCAGCGAAGATGGCGGCGGTGGGTGGGGCAAACGAGCACGCACGCTGCTGCTGGCGCATTCTTGAGTCGAAGCCAGAGAAAAATCCGAAAAAACTTAAGTGAGCTGTTTGGCTGACATGCAATACTGACAATTGTTGTTGTTGCAGTGTCGAAAGTTTGCTAGTTCCGCTGCTGCGGCACGTGCGGAAAATATTTGGCCGTATGCACTGTACAACTCTGTGTGTGTGTGTGAGTGTGTGTGTGCGAGACGATGATTAATAGTGCCCGTGCGGCGTTTATGCTGCGCGGCCGACGCTCTTCAAATTGCGCTTTAAACGCGTTAATAACACTTACAAATTACACGCAACAATTTGCCGCTCGCAAATTACGCACAATAGGCCGCAAATTTATGCTTGCACATATTTTACACAATTTTAATGCCGGTCGCGCTGCTGCGAGCGTCGGCGTCTTCGGCGCAACGTCCACTTGGCCAACGCCACTTGCGTTCTCAATGGGCCGTAAACAACTTGAACATATATTCGCGCGCTATAAATTAACGCCGCCACTCTTAATCTTTTTATAGACCTAACAATGCGCCTTAAACGTTCGGCCTCGTTCGGCCGCCCAACTCCGGTCAACCGATTTTACACGCGCGCCTTCCAACCGAGCAGCGACAGCAGCAGCAAAGTCGCTTTGGCCTCTACAATTTTCATAATTTACCCATCATTACCTTTTTTCCTCAATTGTTATTATTGTTGTTGGTGCGGTAAACGTTTAACCTAACAGCAATTTGCCGACAGTAGCGCGCGCGTGTGGGCCTTGGTCGATGGGCGTTAATGTGGGCTTTTTATTGTGCGCGGAATTCATTGCCATTGTTGTTGTTGCTATTCTTGTTGCCATTGTTGTTTTTGGCGCTAATTATAACGGGTCTTATGTACTTATGCGCGCAACACTGACAACGAAATGCGAGCTGCGAGCGCTAAACCTCAAGCAGCGCTTTTCTATCTCTCTCTGAGTGTGTGTGTGTGTGTGTGTGAGTTCAGTTTGGTTTATTTAAAATAGATTTCTTCTGGCAGCAGCATACGCCGCATTCGGCGCATATCTTTTGCACACTTATGACAACAATAATGTAAGAATGCGCAGCGAATGTTTGTCGCCGCCAACAAATGTGACGCCGTTGTTGACCTGCCGCCGTTCGTCCCTTACCCCCCAATCACCAAAAAAACTGCGCGTTCGTTGTGCACCGCGGCGCCGCTGCGGCTGTTTATTTATGGCAATTAACAATTCTTGGCTGCACAAGCTGACCTTTTTGCGCAATTCCGACGCGGCTTTGCGTTGTCGTTTCGCTGCGAAAATTTCACCTGCAACTTTGTTCGCACCCTCGACATAAAATTGCAATTAAAAGCATAGTAAACGTTTTACGCTCGAAAAACAGGCAAACAAAAAATTGCTTTGTTGGTTAGGAAGGGGAACAGGGGGGAGGGGGGTTGGGTTATTGTTATATGCGAATATGGCTGAATATCAGCTCAGAAGCTTAAAAAACAGAGCAAAGGGGGGTGATGAGGGGAACGATGGGACACGTGAAAAAGCACGGAGCGAAGAGTGAGGGGGGGGACTGGCATGACAGAATTAAATTAACGTTCAATGTTAAGTTGAAGTGGGTCAAGTGTAGGTTAAATTTTAATATTTTATTTCAACTCGGTTAGGTGAAATGTGCTCTGGATTATTTTTGGCGCTTTTCGTGTATTTTTGAGAAGTATTGCATGGATGGAATAAGGAGTGCAGAAGCTTTTGTACAAAATTCGAATAGTTGTATTGTCTTTTTAGGATGGTGGGAGAAAGAGACGACTATGTCTGAGTTTTCGGAACCCGATCTGGAAATTAGTTGGTCTTATCATATCGATGCGATTGGAGAATAAGTAATAAGTTGGGAAAGTTGCATTGGTTTAAACTCACCTAACTTAACTTTGGTTAAGTTGGGCAAGGTTTGATTAAGTAAGTATAAGTAAAGATGGGGTTGGATAAATGCTGTTCCTCTTTCTTGTTCGCTGTATCAACCAAATCATTAAGTCAAAGTTTATGTTGCTTGTATTACACCGTGCGACAAAAATAAAAAAAAATTTTCACACCGGAAAAAATCCATATGGGCATGAAACTAGAGACCAAATATAGTAATACTGCGTACTCAGTTTTTCATTTCTACATCCTTTGTCCTTTTAAAAGGACTTCAAAATTTTGAAGGAGACAAAAATAAAAAAAAATATAAAAAATACTTAACCTTGTTAGAATATGGCGATATGTATATCAAATGAAAGAGGAAAGGCTCAAGAATTGAAATAATATTGAGTTTTTATCTATTTTAAAAAAAAGGATATGAAAAAGGTGCTTTGAAAATTTTAATCCTTTATATCCTTGAAAATGTATGTGGAATTTTCTTGAAAAGTAAGTAAGTATGTTAAAACCCCAAATCTCCTTGATCACGTGTCAAATTTTCATTATTCTCGCTTTATTGATTTTGTATCTTTTTATTATTTAAAATACTGATACTCAAATAAATTAGAATTTTTGTACTTCATTAGAATTGCACCTTCCGCCTTTTTTTTAATAACTTTCGAACCAATAAAGTTAGAGTAATTACCTTACTCTAGGTTCATAAAACTTTATTTTGAACTTTTTATGAAAAAAATCATAAATTTTTGGATTTTTTCATAAACTTTTTGAATCAGTTCATACATGTTTATGAACGCGTTCATAAAGTTTGTGAAACTTCGTTCATAAACCATTTCATAAAAGCCGAATTTCAAATTTTGTTGGCAGTCCTGCCTTTGTGGATGATGATGAGACGGCGGACAATTTTCTATGTGTCTGTCTCTCGATTTGAGACATTGCTGGATGCTTGCAGATTATGTTTTCAATATTTATGTATCACTCGAATTTCATCTCAAAATTTATTTCATTTCACTCCGACGTGTCCTAGAACGCAGCAAAGGTTGACTCTTTGAAAATAGTTCAAACAAAATGTTCCAAGGAATTAATCGAAGCGCTCAAAAACATGTTTATTATTATTCAACATTTATACATGCAAAATAAATATATTTATTACAAGTTAGAAAAAACAAATATTCAGTAAAATTTAAAATATTTTGATACCAATTTTTATAATTTTATTCAAGCATAAAATAAGTAAATGAATGCTAACAAAATTATGTCAAGGAAGAAAAGTGTTTAATTTAGTCAAACATTCTACAAAATGACTTAGGTCAGTATTTTGCTGTAAATGTGTGTATATGTGTGTGTGTTCTGTGCACTGTCAAGTAGAAATACAAATGATAGAGATACTTGTTCTGGTATTAATGTTGACATTGTAAGCAAAATTGTTCAGGACATACAAATGTTGTGTACGAATTTCAAGGACATACAGACACACTTGAGAGCTGAGGAGTCGAATGAAAAATACACATTTTATGCAGAGAATAAGAGAAAATATAATAAAGAAAACATTGAAAATATTGTAATTGGAGAAAATTTTGCGTGTTTTGTGTCAGGCAGAATAATTCCGTAAAAGCAATTTAGGTGAATTTCAATTGTAAATCTCGGCCATTTGCATTTAAAGCATTTCTTTTTTTTGTTTAAGTATTTCTTTCTTATATTTTTGGTCAATATTTTCCATCAACCGGATGTATGTAAAATGTTGGCATTAAACATTATGCAAAGAGTTGCAGAAAATTTAATTGCAGCTTTCAAAAGTGAAATCAGATTATATGTCTAATTGTATACATGAAATGTAGCTGCAGCTCACCGACTTCTCAAATGCAGTCTGTGCGAAAAGTGTACGGAAATAATCACAGGCATTTGCTTGGCTGTGTGAGCTGTTAAGTTAAAATAATAATTTAAATTTTAAGCTTTGAAAGCAATTTGCCATAACTTTTATGCGCATCTTTCAAACCTTAATTTCCGCATACTTTTTGCACAGACTGTGACAGACACGACTCGTGCGACCACTTGACTGTTGTCGAATTTTTAAATTGCGTTTTATATCTTGCGTTCAGTGCCAAACGACTGCAGATTAATTGCATTTAAATGGACACTTTGCAAGCAAATTTCAGCATGCAGACCGCCGACCCGGATGCGACATGCCAAATTGAATTGAATCCTCACCAATTCGCCATAAATCAGCGCCAAACGTGTCGCCATATATGAGTGCATATGTGTCGCAAGTGTGTGTGTGTGTGTGTGTGCATTCGGTAGTGTGTGCGTGTTATTTTGTATGTTGGCGCATGACAACGACCAGCAGTCGATACGTCTTTTGTGTGCGGTAATGCACGAACGCAATTAAAATTCATGCAGACATGCACATTTATATATGTCTTTTTTATATATGTGTGTGAGTGTGACTATGAGTGTGAGTGCTCGTGTGCGTGTGTGCATTCGGTAGTATTCCTTTGCTAACCGCAGTCGCTAGCTGGGGACATCTTTATTGTGGCCGCAGCATGCAATCGAAAATATGCACAACTCAATAATAACTCGAATAATAATATAAAATAAATAAATACCGACACTTGTGCGCTGACGCATTAATTTAAAATTAACCTTTTGTTGGCTTTACAGTATTTATACAAAATAAAAATTAAAAAAAAAATAATATAAAAGTAAAAAGAATTAAAAAGAAATTGAAAAAATGCAAAACATCAGCCGGCCAACCAGTGGAAATTATTTAAGAATTTATGGCGCACTGCACAAAGGGAATCTGCATATGCATTATGCAGACGCTTAATATGCACTTAAACAATAATTTATTGTATTTAACTCTGTGTGTGTGTGTGTTGTGCTGAAAAAAGGCGAAACAATTATAACAATAATTACAATTTCATTTTGTGGCAACGATGCACAGTGCAACATTTGCACAAAAATTTGAAAAATGAAATTTTCTACTTCAAGGCGATGAAGATCAGTTCAAACATTAATCAGTTCAAAAATTTTGAGTATTTATTTTTATTTTCTTCAGTTTTCTGCAGGGACCGTAAATAATGGAAAATATTTATTTTTTTAATATTCAACATTTTTCTCAACATCTAAAGCAGAGCTAGCAATTTATGAAAAAAGTATTAAATGAAGGTTTCGTGTTTAAGGCTTTTTATTTTTTTGGGCGAAGTTTTGAGAAAGTTTTGGTGTTTGAAGACCCCCCGTATTTTTTAGTGAGGAATATTTTCCCAAAAGACAATATGGTATTTTTTTTTTCAATATTTTACTCAATACAAGCTTTTTATGAAAAATTTTTTCGAAAAACATAAAAAGGGGGGTAAGGAAAGGGGGGTTCCTGTGTACACAAAAAAGATTCACACTTTTAATGCAAACAACTTTGTCTTGGACATCAAAGCTCTAGCTCTTCAAGTTTTTTATACTTTCCGTGTAAAAGTGTATAGGGACCCTTTAACCTTTATGTGCAAATTACAAAAAACTCAGACGTGCTGGACTATTACTTTGTTCGGCAAAATTGATCAGTATGACGTCCTCTTTCAGCAATATATGGTCGTTACTCTGTTGCACACAAAAAGTTTACAATTGTTGTACTGTGTAATTATTATCGCAATATTTTTCATCAAAAAAAATAAAACTCAACAAATAATTTTTATTTTCTGACCAAAAACAAAAATCAACAAATAATTTTTATTCGGTGAGCGTAAAGTAAAAAATCGAAACATAAGTTTTATATTTTAATTTTTATATTTTGCTTATAATTTTTACGGTCCCTGGTTTTCTGGTCTTTTCTCATACTCATCCATTTGTTAACTTAAACCCAACCCCTCATTCCATAAAAGTCCATCAAAGAATCCAACCTATGACCTAACAGTTTCCCGAGGAAATCCGTTTATTTATTTGTTTATTTATTATATTTATTTATTTATTAAATTTGCAACACCTTTCCCAAGTTTCAGGCACCTAACACCAAAATCAGACTTTTTCTCTCTCTCTCTTTGTCTCTCACTTTAATGTGACTGCAAAATAATGAAATCCCCAACAACTGACATATCCTTTTTATTCCAGCCACAACTCCGATTTTGACCATTTCTCGCGGCGAATAGAGCACTGTGCCACTTTGCTTACGATGAAATTTAATGCACTCTTACTTGACCACAGTCGGAGCTCATTGCATGTGCAGCATTCGCTCATCGGCACTGCCATCATTTCACTTTTCAATTTCGCATTGTAATTGTTTGTGGATAAAGTTGACATTTATATGATCCAATTACGGCGTTGTCGGTTGAGTTACATTGCTATATGCGATGCGGTTATGATAAATGCGATCAATTATAGCTAAACGAGATGCAGAACTGCGGCAATGACCCTGAGCTATTAAAAAAAAAAAACATATCAGACGAGCTGGACGAACAGTGTCAGCTTGTGGCTGTGATAGATGTTCTATTGATAATGTCAGGTTAAAAATAATATGCTGAATGTTATGTGAGCGATGGATAAGCGATTTGATTTTGTTTGTTTTATTAAAAAGAGACAACCACAGGTCTTATTAACACTAGAATGCTCAAGAAAGTTGAACTTACTTCATTGGGGATTTTTTGTTATTTTATTACACAGCTTTCTGAAAAAAAATCTACAATGACTTTTATTGTTTGTTAGAGCCAAATTAAATATTAATTAAAAAATATTGTCAAACAAATATTTACTACTATTTGTCACAAGATTTCATTGGTGATGCACACAGGATTTCATTTGGGAAATTTCCATAAACAACTTTTAAGCTTAAGGGGGTCCTTTAGTACAAACCGTGTTTTTTAAAGCTTTTTTGGGATTTTTTTTCAGAAACTGCAAATGATAATGAGATAATTCTTCGTATATTTATTCTTTACATATTGAATTATAAAAAAAAATTTGTTTCCACGTGCTACCGCGAACACTGTTGGGGTCCGCCAGCTGAGTACCGGCCATGTTTTTTTTGTAAGGGTGCGTTTGCGCCATCCTAACTTTGTCCCTGTTCGTCTGAAATGTAATCCAAAAATTGTCTCTTAAAAAGCATTACTCCATTTAAAGGATGACCTATAATGAACCCGATCTGATCAAAATTGGACCCGCGGCATCGTTTTAAAGTGTTTTTTTCGAATTTCGCCCTTTTTTTGCTCTGAAAATTCCCCCCAAAAATCGGTTAGTCAATGGAGCGCAATCTCCGCAGGTTAACCCGTGGAGCAAAAAGTTTTGAATACAGCAAAACAAGAATCAAGTGAATCGGTCAATTAGTTTCGACGGAATCATGGCGCAAGGTTCAAAAAATGTGTTTTCGAGAAAAACGCGTTTAAAGTTTTAAAACCGTGTTACCGCGTAGTGAACGAGATGGGTTTGAGGCCCTGTATCTCAGAGACGTTTACGAATTCGACAAAATCCGTTCGTATACTTTTTCTATGATAGTTATACTATAAAAATATGAAATAAAAAAAATCGATTTTTTCAAAATTTACAACTAGAGGACCCCCTTAATACTATTTGAAATCATAATTGGTTCAAACAGATATTGAACCCCCAAAATTCCTTCTTTCGTGCGAAACTGGATTCCATGTTTTGCGGTTGGATTCTCCGAGTATTTTAGTGTTAAAGCGACGGTTCTGACTATCCAACTGTCAGTCTTATCAATTATTTCTTGTTAACTATTTGATATACAAACTCCGAGACTTTTTCCAGGACTTGATCCTTGAGGCTTAGATTAGTTTAGGATGGTTGTCTCTATATGAGACACTTTCGAGGCAACTTTCAATAACTTTTTTTTTGCAAATTTCAGCTCTTATTTTGACCCAAATTTCAGCAATGCTTCTCTTTAAATATTTTGTTGGTCATTTTAACTGTCAGCGTTGCCAGCATTAATGCCATCACTGTGACACAAATCCACAGCGCAGCAACTAAAATTCCAGATTTATTGACAACAATATTTTGTACCATGTCCCCAGCGATAATAAGCAGCTAACCAAATCCAGTCAGCAATGTTGCGATTTATGCAAACAACAAACACCAAAAATATCCCATAAACTCAACCAAAAAAAACCTTCGAAAGTCGAAATGAAATTATGCGCCAATACACAACAAATAAATTTCGTGCGTCGCTGGGGAAAAATGTGTTTTTGGTTACAATTGTTGTTGTTTTTGTTGTTGTTGTTATTATTACAATAATTATGCCACACAACGCAACGCCACCCAACATGAAACAATACAATTACACAGGCGAAACATAACAACACAACTGTAGCAATAACAACAACAACAACAAACAAAATATCAAAATACGCGCCAAATGGAATCGGCGCTGGTTTTTCATTTGCGGCGCTAATTAGCGCAAGCAACGCATTACCAGCGCAAACATTGCACGATTTGGACGCGATTGCAGTTGTCGCGCGTTGCGCCCGAATTTTTGCCATTTGATTTCGGATAAATCCTTCGACCGCACTAACATGCGCCATTTATCGCAAATAACCGCACAAACAGCGGCGCCCACTTGTGCGCCTACGGCCGCCGTTGTCGTGTGCGGTGTCATTTAAGATTTAATTTATTCCGAAATGCGCCAAATGGGCGCGTGTGCGCCCAAAAGTAGGCTGCTTTATGTTGGCGCAGCGATTGTGCCAGTAATTACAATCACTGAGCTGCAGCAGCCGTGTGGCGCTCGCATTGCCATTTCGATTTGGCGTTGATTTTTGTTTTTATTGCGGTGGTGAAAATAATAAAACAATGCCTGCCGCTCAGAGTTTGTATGTGAATAATGACCGGACAATTGTATCGGACGGCCGTAGGTTGGGCACTGTGAACGCTGTGCAACACATTGTGGGACAGATTGGAGAAATGAAATTTGCTGATGGTTCGAATTTAAAGTGGTTTTCGCTGAAACTTGCCAAGGGATGCTTTCCTCAATGCAGGCGAGTAAAAGATGCTCTTCACTTCTCGCTCGCTTTCTACTCAGTTCAGTAGACCACATAGGAGGAGGGGCGCGGGTGAGTTATATAAACGACTTTTGAGCCCAATACCATTTGAAACCATATTAGCCACACACAATTTTTTTAACCAAGAGACGACCTGAAAGATCTTAGTCTCTAAGTTTCTGCGCCTAGAAGCATGCACCATGTTTTGCTCTGATATACCACCAACAACCAGACTGATTTCGAAAGCGCATCTGTCGGCCTCGACCTATTACCTGCGAGATCTTAGTCCCTGCAAGTTCCTGCGCCTAGAAGCATACACCATGTTTTGCTCAGATTGACGACCACAACCAAACTAATTTACTGCACAGAGTCTCTCTTCATACGAAACTCGTACAATCAGCAGTGACATCTTTTGCTTTTTACGCCACAATTCACATGATTGTCCCACTGTACCATTGATGCGTCGATCTGTTTTTCTGCATATTATTGTGCAATGTTATTTCACACTTCATTATGTTCACATTATAAAACATGCAGCAAATATTGTATTTTGCCGAAAACATAAAACGCATCAGCGGCTATAAAATTTAAAATGCATGATTTTGCGACGCATAAAATTTCCAATATTTTACATTGTGTGCTGTGGTCGCAGAACATTGCCAAAATTTCGAAAACAATGACAAATCCAGGAACCGATAACATCGTGCGACAAAAATTAAAAAAATTGTTCACACCGGAAAAAATCCGTATGGGTGTGAAACTAAAGACCAAACATAGTAATACTGCGTACTCAGTTTTTCATTTCTGCATCCTGAAGTCCTTTTAAAAGGACTTTTTAAGGGGGGGAAAAAAAATATATAAATAAATACTTTACCTCGTTAGAATATGGCGATATGTATATCAAATGAAAGAGAAAAGGCTCAAAAATTTAAATAAAATTTATTTTTTATCTATTTGTAAAAAAAGGATATGAAAAAGGTCCTTTGAAAATTTTAATCCTTTATATCCTTGAAAATTTATATATAATTTTCTTGAAAAATAAGTATGTTAAAACCCAAAATCTTCTTGATCACGTTTCAAAATTTCATTATTCTCGCTTCATTGATTTTGTATCTTTTTATTATTTAAAATACTGATACTCAAATAAATTAGAATTTTTGTACTTCATTAGAATTGCAGCTTCCGACTTTTTTTAATAACTTTCGAACTAATAAAGTTAGAGTTAGGAAATTGTCACGTGATCAAGGAGATTTTGGGTTTTAACATACTTACTTTTCAAGAAAATTCTATAAAAATTTTCAAGGATATAAAGGATTAAAATTTTCAAAGGACTTTTTTCATATCGTTTTTTTACAAATAGATACAAAATCAGTTTTATTTAAATTCTTGAGCCTTTCCTCTTTCATTTGATATACATATCGCCATATTCTAACGAGGTTAAGTATTTTTTATATTTTTTTATTTTTTATGCCCTTCAAAATTTTGAAGTCCTTTTAAAAGGACAAAGGATGTAGAAATGAAAAACTGAGTACGCAGTATTACTGTGTTTGGTCTCTAGTTTCACGCCCATATGGATTTTTCCCGGTGTGGAAAATGCTGTCGCACGGTGTAATAGCTGAATAGTTGGTTTAGAGATGAATGGTTCAGCTGTGCGCGACCTGGTTTGCTGTGATGTAAATCCGTTTATACGACACATTAATTTTCTTCAATGCATTTAAAGCGGCATTTAAATCTAATAAAACATCCTCATCTGGATGTGTTGTTCCAGCGTTGAGTTTCATGGGCTTTGGACAAATTGGTATGTCACTTTTTTGTGAACCAAATTTGCTGTACCACTATAAGTCGCAAATGAATAGCACTCAGTATGATTGCTGAATAATCTCACAATTAGTCTCATTCTCATTTATTTGCCACACGTTCATGCCAGTCCTTTGTATGTTACCTGCCTTCTGGTAATAAATTTTGTTTGCCAATCGTCACTAATCTCCGCATTGGGCACTTACCACACGTCATTGTTCTGCAGCACTTTTTCCGCATTCACACGCACACACAGACAGACACATAGACAGACACAGGTGATTAAATTTTTATACACTTGCATTTTATTTCAATACAATTTCATTTATAATTTATTCTCATTAATTTCATTATAATTTACTTAAGTTATAAAATATTGTATTAGTTTTTTTGCTTGGTTTGCATTTGCAGTTTTTCTTTCTTTTTCTTTCGGTTTTTCATTTTTCATATTTTTGCTATTTCAACTTATTTGTATATAGTTAATAATTCATAGTTAAAAACAAGTCGGCATTTTTTTATGCGGAATAATGATTTTAATTAATTTTCATTAATTACTTGCGCACAAGTTTCATTGGTGCGCGCCGCTCATTGCTCGCAATTTAATGTTAATTAATTTTCTGTATTTATTTACTTTTAGCTTATTTGTTTATTTGGTTGTGTTTTTGCCATTCAACGTTGTTCTTTTGTTCTCACATTTACAAATAGTCAGCCGCGTGCCGAAAAGTGACAATCATTACAATTACATTGAAATTTGCGAGTTCGTATCGGCTCTGTGTGTGTGTGCTTGTGTGTTTGTTGTTCAGTGTGTGTTACTAGAAAAGATTTTTTATTGTTATTTTTTTGTCATTTACAATGTCTGTTTAATTACAAAAAAAGTCAATTTGTTGGCTTTTTTGTTGCTTGTTTGCTGTTAATTTTCATTCATTTGCATTTTCTTTCCCGTTTGTTTGTTTGTAGTTTTGTTTGGTTGTAATTATGTTCAACATGATTTGTATGTCAAATACAATGTCACTTCTATGTAGTTTTTGATGATGTTGTTTTCAATTAGTTATTTTTTAATATTTATTTGTTTATTTTTTTGTTCTTTGTGAGCGCGGGAATAACTTTATTGGTCGCTTAGTGAAATTTTTGCCTTCTCAATGCTGTCAAATATATTGAAATTGTTGTTCTAAAATTGTTGTCTTTTGATCTTTTGGTCTTTACATTTGGCTACTCTGAGGTTCGGAAATGTGTTTCAGGTGCATTGGATTTTTTTTTATGGATGTGGAACAACAACAACTTAATTAATTAGTTAATTTTTCCTTCGTCTATTCAATGCATTTGGCGAAATCATCGATCACATTCATTTCGATTTTTTTTTGCAACAAAATATCAAAAAATTGTTTTTGTTGTATTTAAGTATGGTTTAGCTGCTGTTTGATGTTTGTGTGTGTGTTTGTCTGTTTGTGTGTATGTTCGATTAGCAATTGCACACTTAGAGTTACATAGTTCAAATGGGGGAATTATCTATTTCGATCTAGTTATATGAATATTGCAATAACAATCAATTTATTTTTTACAATTATTAACTGTCATTTTACCGCTTTGTGTTCAACTTTTTTATGTGCGTGTTGTTACACACAAATGTACAAATTTATATTTACAAATGTTTTTTTCCTCTAGTCTTTGTTGTGAGAGTGAAAATTGAACTCTAATCAAGTGGAAAATAATTAAAATAATAGCAATAATTATATAAAATTAATAAAAAAATTAAAATTAGGTATTAAAAAATTTAAAAAATAAAATTAATAAAAATAAAGTTAATTAATAAAAAACTTAAATATTTAAAACATTAAACGTTATTGTTTAACAAATATTTAACATTATTATTTAACAAAAAATATTTTCGAAGCCCACTGTGATGCCCAAGAAACTCGGTCTCAAATCTTCTGTCTAGCAATCTTTTCAAGAGACAGTATTAAGGTCAAATCTGCTTTCATAAAAAGCTGTTTTAAGAGATTAAAGTACCACATATAACATTTAAAGAATGAAAATCTCAGGGAACTAGTTTGAGTTTCTGTCAAAGCTGTGAACAGTTCTGTCGACTCGATCTTCTAGCTTTTCGAAAAGACAGCTGTCCAAGTGAACTCTTCTTCTCTTTCGGAGTGCAGAACAAGTCCATAAAAGGTGAATTATGCTTACTTCCTCATCCCCTTCCTCGCTCAAGTAACTTCTGCATGAAACGTTGGAAGGCAGTCCCAGCCTCCTTGATGCTGTGATCCCTTAGAACACCAATC
Source organism: Melieria picta (assembly GCA_964056695.1). Lineage (NCBI taxonomy): Eukaryota > Metazoa > Arthropoda > Insecta > Diptera > Ulidiidae > Melieria > Melieria picta. The sequence goes on along the minus strand of OZ057398.1, from coordinate 10,495,115 downwards.
ATGGTTCATGGCTGATCTCGATTCAGCTTTAGACTTAACACTTCAATTATTAGTGAGTGATGGACTGTTTATTTTCCCAATATTTTTGACTTGAATATTGGTGAGAAACTTTGTATGTATTCAAGTCAGGCTTGATTCCATTCAGATCTGCTATAAGAGATCAAAATATCACACCAAGCAACTACAGAACAACAACCTCCAAAAATAGTAGTGTATCCTCAAAGAGTTTCAGCTGACACATGTAAAGGATTTGTATTCAGTTGTTGTCTGATCGGTTCACAATATTTTCTGCCCAAATAGCAGTAGAGACTCCTGGTACGGAGAACAGAAGTACTCAAGCCAGGATTGATTCTATTAAGAGGTAAAGTTTATGTATTCAGTTGTTGTCAGACTCGTCTCAAAAATTTTCCTAACCGAATAGTGACGGATCAACTTGTTTTTTACGGCTCAATGAAACCAAATCTGACTTGAGTAGATCAGGTTTGATTACAATAAAAGCTCCTATAAGAGATCAAAGTATGTATTACATTCAACTGAAGAATGAGAATCCCTACAAATATAAGTGGGTCCCCAAAGTGCAAACTTTTTTATAAGTTGTTGTCTGACTACTTGGAATACTCCAAATCTTTCCTACTTGAAACTTGGTACGGAAGACAGAAATGCTCCAGTTGGGTTTGTTATTAAAGAATGATAATCCCCAATAATATTAGTGGATATATTAATCTTTGCTACCCGAATAGTGAGTAAGAAACTTGGTACGGTTGACAGAAGTACTCAAGTTGGGTTTGTTTCCATTAAGCAATTAAAGAATGAGAATTCCCATTACGTATACGTATGGGAGTACAAATATTCAATTCAATATACATTTCTCGGATGGGTGCATTTTGTTGATATTGTTGTCCTTGTTGTATTGTTCGTACAATTTTTTAAACATTTAAATAGTTATTTTTCTTTCAGGTTGAGATTTATTGGAATTATTTTTAGACGAAAATCTTCTCAAAGGGCTTCACTTAGCACAGGTGAAGTTTTTATATCCAGATACTTTAAGTAACAGGAAAATTACATTATTCTTTATAGTTGTGAATATAGTTGAATTTTACAATAGAACAGTTGAATTTTACAATAGAAATAGTCAAAATTCAACAGCATAAAGACGAAAACATGGTCAGACATAAATTAAAATTTTAAAATTCCCAGAAGTACGCACAACTTGCAGGGCAGAATTTGTAGTCTAAAAACTTACATACGAAACGAGTAGAATGACTAAAAAATAACTCATATATAACAAAATACGAGAAAATGTAATGAAAATAATTTTTTAAAGTACAGTAAGATTAGAACGAGTGAAAAAAATCAAATACTATCATAATATAGAACAATAAAATTAGAACAAGTAAACAAAATCATTTACAACACAATACGATCAGAAAAAGTCAACTAAAAATACATTTCTCACGATTTCACATTGCTGCCTTACTACAAAATGTTGTTGCTTTTTACACTTAGAACTAATATTTGCTAGATTTGACTTAGCGCTACTATCAATACGAGTCTTGGACTTAGTTGGTTGTTGGGTTTAGTTTTCCTCTAAGTTGTTCTGGTATTTCAATTGCAGTGAGTACGAGTAAACGATGTAAATGTTCAATTGATAGGACACTACGATTTTAAAACGTTCCAGCTCTGCGCTAAGATATAAGTAGAGGCTTAATTTTACTAGCTACGAGTTAGTGGTGGAAATAGTTGATTACCTCGACACAGTGTGTGTGATTGTGTTTGGTAGTAGTGGGGAGGCAGGAGAACTGGGTTTGGATTGACAACAAGAAGTACAAAAATTACGCTAGAAACTTTGTCATAAATTAGAAGAAAATAGTATAAATTATTGAAGAACAATAAACGTTTCGACGACACCGTTTAGATGCCTAAAAGTATGCCACACATTACTTAGAGTTAGTTAGCCTACGCTGAGCGCCGCTTGCGCGCCAGTGAAATTCCTTAGTGTTAGTGATAATAACGGGATAGAGCGCTGCACTCGGCCCCCGTCACGCTACGAACTAAACTAAACGTAACTAACGAACTAGTTAGAAACTATTGTAAACGTAGAACTAAGACTAGACTAGACCACACTGTTCGTTAAGCGCCTAAAAAAGAGAACATAATTTACACGCGCGCTCCAGCCGCCGCTGCCGCCGCCACCGTTCCACTCAATGGCTATGTGGCTGCGAGCGGGAGCGGCAGTGTCGCGTTGCGGCGCAGCAGTAGCGGCAATGAGGCGCCGAGGGCGTCACGCTGCGCCAACAGTGGCAGATGGCGGCCGGTGGCGCGGTCGACGCTCTGCGTGCAGCTGACGTTGGCGGTGTTGCTGGCCGCTGGTGGCGCGCTCTTCCAGCGTATGCGCTGCCGCAGTTTGTGTTGTTGCTGCAGCAGCACTACTACGAATGTCAGCAATAGCAGGAGCGCAGCGGGCGGCGATTGCGACTGCGGGGCGCGTCCGTGATGCATTGCCGCCGGATGTTCGCCTGTACAGGAAGAAGCACAAAAAACACGCACAAGCGCTCAGTTAATATTCAATTTACACACAAAAATAATAACGGAAAAGATTGCAAGCACAACAACAACAGCAACAATTTACTAGAGGAATAACAACAAAGTGAAAAAAAAACATTTCCTGAAGGTGAAATGGAAATGGCGCACGCATGTGGCGCCGCAGCAATGGCCAACTTTATTGGCCATTAAAATAATTGAGATGATAAAAAATGCAAAAAACATTTATGCAAAAAACAGCAATAACAACAAACAAGATACACACATACCTTTACGCAAACATACACACATACATATGTACACAAATTTAATGAAATGGTATCAGAGGTGAATGTGAGAGATGTGAACAGGACTACAGGAAAGCGGGAAGTTTGAGGTAGAAATATTGAAAAGTGGGAAAAGTAAGGAAAACATGACAAAAGGAAAAGTTAGAGTATGAAGGACAAAAAAACAAAGAGAGCATGGAAAACTAAATAAGACGAAGAGACAGACCGACGAATCTATTCAGAGTGAATGTGATCGATTATATCCAAAGTGAAAGTAAAGAGAAATTTGTATCTGTATCTGTATCTGTATCTGTATCTGTATCTGTATCTGTATCTGTATCTGTATCTGTATCTGTATCTGTATCTGTATCTGTATCTGTATCTGTATCTGTATCTGTATCTGTATCTGTATCTGTATCTGTATCTGTATCTGTATCTGTATCTGTATCTGTATCTGTATCTGTATCTGTATCTGTATCTGTATCTGTATCTGTATCTGTATCTGTATCTGTATCTGTATCTGTATCTGTATCTGTATCTGTATCTGTATCTGTATCTGTATCTGCATCTGCATCTGCATCTGCATCTGCATCTGGATCTGTATCTGTATCTGTATCTGTATCTGTATCTGTATCTGTATCTGTATCTGTATCTGTATCTGTATCTGTATCTGTATCTGTATCTGTATCTGTATCTGTATCTGTATCTGTATCTGTATCTGTATCTGTATCTGTATCTGTATCTGTATCTGTATCTGTATCTGTATCTGTATCTGTATCTGTATCTGTATCTGTATCTGTATCTGTATCTTTATCTGTATCTGTATCTGTATCTGTATCTGTATCTGTATCTGTATCTGTATCTGTATCTGTATCTGTATCTGTATCTGTATCTGTATCTGTATTTGTATTTGTATCTGTATCTGTATCTGTATCTGTATCTGTATGTCTATCTAAACAAGAAGTAGTACACCTAATTCTGTTTTTACACGGTTTTGATTTAACACGGTTTGAAAATAAAAAAATTTTAAATTTTTTTACACGGTTTTATTCCATTTAGCACGATCTAAATCTTTTGGGCTTAAATTTGTTTGTCAAATTTAATTTTTGCGAAATATGTTCATATCACAAATTAAGGGAAATTCCCTTTTTGTGGATACAAGTAAATTTACTTGTCAGAGCAATTGAAATGTGTTAATATTTTGTGAACTATCAATGCAATCAGACGTGTTTGGTAAAGACATTTTTTATAGACAAATTAGGTTTTCCAACGTTCTATTTATTTTAATTTTAACGCATTAAGATAAAGTAAGCCAAAAAATATTTTATATTCATTCAGTTAATTATATTTTTTTATTTTTGTTAAATATTTTATGTATCCTTGTTTTTCACTAATTTTAATAGGTTTTAGAGATAAGGAACCAATCACCTATTTTTGTATTCGATCAAAGTCTTTTTACACGGTTTTTTTTACACGGTTTTTCCTGGAACAAATCTACCGTGTAAAAACAGAATTAGGTGTACTTATAATGAAAATTATTGGCAATTGTAAGTCATAAAACAGAATGTTTTTTCTGATTTTAAAATCAACAAATCGTGCATTCATTCGTTCGTGCTTTAACTCTCGTCATTTCACGCCTGTAAAAACTAGTTGTGGTTTGTCCCACTAAACGCAATGCAACATAAGATATTCATTTTCTGAGACAGCAGACGCCTTCAGTCAAAGAAAGAAACTGAAACGGACAAAACGAAAATTCCCTTCTCACACATTGAGCCCTCTGCAAATGAGTTTTTCACAAAACAAAGTAAATACAAAAATGAAAAAGAAAATCGCACACAAGTACAGTTCCGGTCGACCATGGCTTACAACATTCATTACCCAAATCCGAGTCGGGTGAGCAGCGATCCGACTGCGCGTTGCCGACACAAAGCCGCACACAAGGCAGACGCCACGTTGTGCTAATCCTTATTTATGACGCTGCTTAAATTGTCTTCGAAATTATTTGTGCTGTGCGCTGTGCAGCTCATTTGCCTGCCGCCTCGAGCGCAGTTCTCGGCAGCTGCCATTCGCCATCATCGACGCTCTTTGATTTTCGTTTACCGGCTGACTGGCTGGCGGCAGCATTTACCATACTCAATATTAATTTGGCTTTAATTGAGAATGATTGCGTTGTGCTTCTATAAATTGGCTTAATCATTTGCCAATATTAGCGCGAAGCTAGCGAGACACGCGCGCGAGGCACAATTGGTGTGTGGTTGATGGGTTCTAATTGAAATGTGTGGCGCGAAAGAGAGCGAGCGAGATTTATTTATTGGCAAGTTCAAAGCAATCGCACTGTGCTGCAGATAACACTCGCAACAGATTTATTTGCATTAGGGTCGGAAGGTAATGGGAGCGGATCAATACGCAGAATGCGCAATGAGAAAAATTGAAAAAATTTGTGATTGTAAATTTGCTGGGATTAAAAGTTTTTTTTTCAAGTACTTTTGTATCTCTTCAAAGTGATTTGTGTGAGTTGAATGTGAAGCCACGTGTTGTAGAATGTTTAGTAGATGAAGTATAATAAGTTTTTGTTTTAACTGACTGGTTTCTATTTTTTGTGTTTGTTAACCAAAATTACTGAAACTAGTTTGCGGTTTTAGTTGTAAGAGGGTGAAAGTTTCATGTGGGTAAAAAGTGTATTAGGAGTGTTGAATGTAGTGTGTATGGAGAACAGTTTAGGATGGAAGGAATGAGGTCTTTTTTCAAACTATGATTTATTAATTAAAAGCACACATTGACCACTACCAGCCTACAGTTTTTCGTTTGTAAGAGGATGATGACAAAGAAAAAAACCACATCGAGAGATCAAGTCGAGGAAGTCAAGAAAATTAGAGACCAGGAACGTAGTCAGAATATTTTCTATAGACTTTGTATGCAACTCAATGTACAATAGACATAATTTTGGGCACGATTTTCTGATATCATTACAGCAGATCTTCTCATATTATGAGATTTGATGAGAAAATGAATTGGGTCAAAAATTAAAAAGGTAGGTACACTCTATCTTTTTAATTTTTGAGCCATGCATTTTCTCATGAAATCTCATAATATGAGATTATCAAAGCATATAAAAGTGCTAGAAAACGCAACAAATTGCTCCACAGCTGCTTAGAAGTTACTCTTAGAGGTATAAAATCTATGACTGACCCCCACTAATTTGCATTTCCGAATACTTCTTTCAAACATACTAACCACCTATCTTTAACCCTTTCGCTATTTTGGTGCAATATAGCAACATGCTAGTTGGTGGACCTCTGCATCCTCTATTTCAATTTAGATACTTTTTTTTTATTTCGGCTGAAGTAAATGAAGAAATATTCAAATTTTCGTTATGCGTAAAAATTTTTATGTTTAAGTAATTATTGCAGCCACAACGATGTGGTTGCTCTCATAGAATAACACTCTAAAATACAGGGTCCGAGTATAAAAATTAAAAAAGGTCTTATGGAATGTTACTAATATAAGCACATAGAAGCCTAAGACGAAAAATTTTAAATTTTAACTTTCCCCAGTAAAAACCTGTAGCGAAAGGGTTAATGGAGCTTCCATACAAAATGATTTTTTTTATAAAACTGGCCCCAACTAGTCACAGGTTGGCTTCAGACAAGTCAAATGTAAGACCAACCTTCATTTATTTGTAATTTTAAATAATTCTTTAAAATAAACGTACCCTCTATCTGCCACTTTATAAGGGTCTGCCATACAAACTGGGTTATGTTAGTTAGTGAGTTGGTAAAGTTAGTGAGAAAACATTCTATCTTGGAAACTACTAAACTAAACTAAACAATTCTTTTAAGATTGGACAACATTCCTTAAAGCCAAAAATACAAAATTAATGAAAATTTCAAAACTCACCAGCAGAAACCGTCTCTCATATACACAAAGCTGTCAAGTTATCAGCATTTGAGAGAAATAGGCAACAATGGTGTCCTTTATCTCACAAAAAATTTAAATTAACATTGAAAAATCTAAAAGCATTTCAAGGACATAAATAATCTGCGCATTATTTTCGATCCGCACAATTTCTCTCAAATTTGAGTCCATTTTGCTGGCTTTCTGGCTGGTTGCATTAATTTTCCTAATTTGCTTTGCTATTCGAAATGTTTTGCCGCGTGCGACAATTCCTTAAACATTTATAAGTATGCAGAGTGCTGTCAGTGAGCGGCAAAAAATTGAACTTATCGCTTTCACTTGAATTAATAATGCGGCTTTCACGATACGAGCAATTTGGCTAAAATATGCTTAAGGGCTGTAAACGTCTTGCGGACATTATGGACTCCACGCCATACGGATCGATGGCTGCAAGTTCAGAGCCAGCAAGAGATGTGCCGATTGCTCATTTTAATGAATATGGACAACAAGTGGCGCTGGCGCTGGCGCTGCCACCGACACTCGTACAGAGCGAAACACAGAGACAAGCGAAAATAAAATGAAAGAAAAGTGCAAAAACAGTCGTAGACAGCTCGAATGCGCCGTTGCTGTCGCCGACAGCGACAATGGCTGCCGCAGATAAGAGCCAAAGACAATCCTTGCAGGCTGGCTGGACCATAAATACGGCCAGTCCGGCGCGAGTCCGTTGAGAGGCGATGTCACTTTTGCCATTTTATTCGATAAAATAGTTTTATTGCTGTCGATAAGTGCGCGCGCACACACACGCACACAGCGATAAAGGAGCCTTGAGTCCGAAGGCCACTTTAGTTAATTAGACGCCGCGGAGCGAACTGAAACTGAAGTGCAGTTCTTTCGATTGGAGGGCAGTCGGCACCAGCCAGCTGCGCTTTTAGCATCTTTGGATTTTTATTATTATTGCACAAACTGCCAACAACGAACAAACACAACGCTGCAATAAAAAATTTCTTTTAATTTTTTGCTGCTGTCACATTGGTGTTGCAAGTTCTTCTTTCGGACATTTGTCGCTGCCATCTTGTGTGGCTAATTAATCGGCTTCTATGCGCTTATGGGCCGTAAATTATACTTTTTGCGTGAGTTCTATGTCTATTTGCATGATTTATGCTGCCACCCTGTGACCAACTACAACTTTCTATTCTTTTTTTTTTGTTTTGGTGGTTTAATTTTTTCTTTGCGCTTCTTGTTGTTGCATTATTTCAAAGCAAACACGCCACTCTCGCCGTTTATGGGCCATTTTCGTTAATAGTTGCCACTTATTTACTGGGTGCCCACTTAATGCCATAAGCGTTGCCTGGCCACCGCTTTGCTGCGCTTTAAGCACAGCACAACAACAACAACTATGACTGCCACTCTGTTATGGACAGGAGTGGGCGCCCAACTTGTGTTAATTACCAAAGTTTTAGTCTTTCTCTACATACTTAATAAGCTCGCGCTGTTGGCGGCCGAGTTGTTGTTGCCGTTGGTTGAATTTGTACTAGTTAGTTGTTTATGTTGTTGTTGTTGTTATAATACAACTAAGCGCGTCTCAATTTGCTTGCAGTTTGGACCGCCCAGGACACTCGTGCAGCACTGAGTTGTAGAAAGTTTTGCAACTTATTGTGCGATTTGCTTTATTTTTTTTGCTAAGAAAAACAGAATTGGCGCGCTAAATGTTTTTATGTTCAGAAGTCTGCCAACTAATTTGCTTTGCCGCTGTTATCATGACGTAGTTTGTGTTGGCGGAAAATCATTTAAAGTTTATTGTATTGAGCGCCTACAGCTTGAAATGGGATGTTGCTCATACGCCAAGTGGGGTAGAAAAATTTGTTTAGGAGATTTGTTACTCATACGCCTAGTGGGGTAGGGACAACGAAGCGTTGCACAGTGATTCGTTCCATAGACAAAATTCCAAAAATTTATAGTCTCAGAATTTAACAATTTTGATGTCATTTGAAAGGTAAAACTCCAACTAAGAAAACCCCAAAAAATCTGTGCAAAAAATTAATTATTGTGAGTGCAAAAGCGGCTCAAAGTTGAAACTTTTTTCACAAAAAAATGTAAACACATATTTTCTGTTTTTTAGTCTATTGAATAAAAAAAATTTTAAAAATACATGGTTACCAAAAAGTTGCTAAAGCTTTCAATATAGATTAAAAAATGATGTGGCCATTTTCGCTTTTAATATTTTCTAAAAATTTGCAAAGCTGAGGCTTTTACTTCACTTTTAATTCAAACAATTTTTCTAAATTCAAAATCTGAAAATTGGCAAAACTTGGAGGAAAATATCTAAAAAGTATGTGAAAGTATATTCCTGGATTGTTTTTCATTTTATGCAGCATTCTTTCTTTGTCGGATAATGTAATTACATCCTCCGATATCTTCCGATCTCAGAAAATAATTCAATTTGAAAGGTGGTCTAAACACCTATTTTTCGACAACATTAATTTTTTTCATCCCTAAAAGTATGCAATCTGCATGAAAAATTGAGAAAACTGAAAAAAAGCAAAACTTACGTCTATTATTATCGTTTTTATTGCAGAACTAAAGGATCCTAAGACAATTTCTGTTACTCTTTGCAATTATCAATGTTGACGTAACCGATTAAATGTAAAATCTGAAAAATCTAGCCAACACACTCGTTGCTATAGCTCACCAAAAATGACGAAAATTGCAAATTTAAGTCTCAGGCATTGCCAAACTACAAAAGTTTAAGAGACCAGCAGACCATGATTAACTAGTATACCAAATTTTATGAAGAACGGACCACTCCTTCAAATTTTGTCCCGCGGTTGTATGGAGTCGAATCACTGTGCGTTGAGATAAAATTAAGAGAAATCAACTTTGAAATAATTTGAATTTTATAGTTTGATAGAGTTTGAGTATAAGTTTGGGTTTTTGACCCCAAAAAAAAATTTGAAAATTTGTTGAGGAGTTTTGTTACTCATACGCCTAGTGGGGTAGGGACAACAAAGCGTTGAGATAAAATTAAGAGAAATCAACTTTGAAATACTTTGAATTTGATAGAGTTTGATAGAGTTTGAGTTTGGGTCATTTTGACCCCCAAATATTATTAAATTTTTTTGGTTTTATTGAGTTTGAAATTGCCAATATGAATTGCAATTTGTCTTCAATTTTGTGTGTTAACACTATAATGCCCGAAAATCTGACCTACCTGAAATGCCCATATGTAGTCATTTTGACTACATTATTGTTTACTGACTTTTTTTAATTTTATTGGTTTTTAAGTAGCAAATATAAATAAATGCACAAATGAGATTAAAATAAAATAAGTATTTAATTTTTTTTTTATGGGTTGCAAAGTAAATTCATTAAAATATAATGGCGTACTTTACACATAAATGGAATAAAATGGAATGAAATTCGGAATTTGGAATTTTTGAATGAATTTTATGAGTGAATTTTGAATTGAAAAACTTGGGAATTGTCACAGCCTACTATGATATTATTATTTTTAAATGTTTGAAATTGTTCAATATTTACATATTTCGCAATTGAAGATGCATATTAGTCAGAAATAAATTTACTTTTGCTGAAAATTTTATATAGGTAGTCAAAATGACTCCTTCTGGGCATTTAAGGTAAATGTTGTAAAACTGGGGTAAACAAATTTTTTACAATATTTTAAATTTATTTATTCCATTTAGCTTAAAAAATTAGTAAAAGTCACGTAAGATCATTATTTTTTTTTAAAGCGATGCAATAAGAGTTATTTACAATAAAAGACTTCAATGTAGTCATTTTGACTACCTTGGGCATTCTAGTGTTAAGTTCTATTGCTTTCATGTTCCTTAAGTCTCCACTACACTCACATGGAAATTGTTCTGTCCAGCCAAATGCATGAATATTGACTACCTGCACACACAGCACACATTCATCTTTACCCATACATACGCACACAGTTGCGATTAATAATACACACACACACAGATGTACATAAACATGCTTCAATACATATCTGGCAATCTGGCACGATTTGCAATTTGAGAACTTGCAGCAATATTTCTATCAAATATGCGCCATAAATATCACGAAAGTTCATAAACATAAATAAATATGCTGCCGCTGCCACCGTCGCTGATGCCAAGTAAGTAGCAGCAGCAATGCTGCAGGACATGCGTTAGCATAAATACGAGAGCAGGCATTAATACAAACAAACAAATACACAAAGCACACTATTAAAAAAAATACTGGCGTATATAAACACACATACACACTAAACGTAAATAAGACAATTTGAATATTTCAAAAATTCCACACATCTACCCAAACTCAAACTGAACTGCTTATATCCTTACACAAACACACACTCATAAATATTTTACATACACATCTACATGTACTACTACTAGCGAGAAGCAATCCATGCCAACCCGAAACGCTGTGTCAGCGCTCGAGATCGAAGTTTCGTACTCACCGTCGACGATGTGCACCCGCACCGATGTCGGATTTGCATTCGATGGCGTGCACGTGTACAGTCCAGAGTCCTGCTGTATGGCTTTCTGCACGAGCAGTCGACTGGTGGTGAGGACACCTTTCTCCGTTACTAATGATATACCGCCGCGAGGTGAATCGAAATTTATGACCTGCGTGGAGAACAAGCGAAATTTGTTGCATATATGTAAAATGCTGTTGCTATTGTTGTTGTTAGTGTTGGTTAGTTAGTGTGCTGCATAGTAGGGAAGCGAAAGCAGAGTAGCGAAATTTGTCTCTGAGCAAGTGGCCCCGCCCGCGGCAAATTGCCATATTTCCCGCTCCACGCGTCGGTGGCCGCTCGCTGTGCTGAGTTTTTATTAATGGCATCAAGTTACTTAGTTATGGAGGGACATTTGCTAAACACAATCTCCAATAGTTGACTGTCATAACTAAATAATGGGCCAGCTAGGCGAACTCAACTCTCGTCTGCTTCTCTCTTGCTTCACTTTGCTTTGGCTGTCAAGTGCAGCCCCGTCGCAGCTCGGCATCGCTTTGACATTTGGGCTTTGCTGGTAGTTTGTTGTTGTTGGTGTTGTTGTTGTTTGGCTTTGGTTTGCTTGGATTTCCAACGTTTTAGCTGCTACGAGTGGGCTGCATTTCAGCTCGACGTTGGGTCTGGCCAACCCTCGTCAAAAGTAATCACATTTATTTGCCAAGTAAATGTCATATTTTTATGACAGTAGTAAAATACCTTTGTGTATGTTTTGGTTTAGTTTGTTGGGGTTCGATTGTTGGTGTGTCTGTTTGTTTGTTCATGTGACATGAATGATTTTTATTAATTTCAATTTTTCTCTACTTTGCGATTGAGATGTAATGGTGACACAGAACTTTGTGAAAAAAGTGAAAAGTTGCAGAATTTTTATTTTTTTATTTTTCTATTTTTAAACACAAAGTAAGCCTTTATTTTGAAAAATTTAAATTTAAAAAATTTTAAACTTTAATCAGTTGTTTGTTATATGTAAAGTGTTGAATATGAAATATTGCTTGGAGAAGAATCATATTTTCATTAATAAGACATGGATCGAGAAAAATAACTTTCGCTAGGTTTTCAGAATTTGTTCAACAAGAAAAAAAATGATGTTTACATGATATTAACCCTTTCGAACCCAAAGTTGCCTGAGAGCAACTTCACCTATTTGTCATCTTATAGCAAAAGCTACGATGGATTTATGGGTTTAATTTAAGTAAGCACCAAAAAATTAATAAAAAGCAAATTAATAATTAATTAATTAATAATAAAAAATAATAAAAATAAAATAAATAATTAATTAATAATTAATTAATAAAAAGCAAAGCAAATTACAAAAATTTTACTGTTATCCCCAAAATAATTTCCAATAATTTGCAGCGATATCAGGGAAAGTTTGTGTTCTAATTGAAGTCTACGAATTGGGCGCGTTTGATCAAAACCCTGTTTCTTTAATAATGGCTGAATAAAATTAAAAAGTGATAATTTTGTATTTTTCCATAGATACTAAATAATTTTTTTGTAATTAAAAATATTGATAAAAAAATTTATTTAACCCGTTTTAACATAAAATTGTTCAAAAGTGAATTAGCTCTAGAACTCTAACAAAGAGGCGTGGCGACTTTAAATGTCGTGTGCACACTTCATAGGCAAGTTTTTCATGATTTAAATACCAAAAAGTAATATCGAGACACAGGGTAAAATTCGGGGTCGAAAGGGTTAAGCATAGTTAGAATGATCTGACCTTTTTGCGTTTTGAAAGTAATTGGATTGTGTCTCCCTCATAAAAATTCTTGTCCCTATTGGCAAAGTTCTCCTGATCCTGCACCAACAATATAATTTTCCATACACAGGAACAGATTATAATCACCTGGTGCCAGATTCAATCTATAACGTGGATGCTTAAGCATCTCCCAACCAAGCTACCACAGCTTCTGTCGAGACACTGTCGATGTGTGTGGCCTGGAGTTGTCCTCATGAACCAAAGCTCCTCTCGTTTTAATCAAAACAGGACGCTTTCTTTGAAGGGTTCATTTGTTGACAGTACAGATTCGAATTAAGAGTTTGGCCGTAGAAGGGCAACTAAAAGCAGATAATTCTCTGGTAATCCCACCAAATCTACAGTAAAACCTTTCTGACTGTCAATTCTGGATTGGCCTTCGTTTTCGTCGGCTTATGAACCAAAATTCCTTTCGTTTTAATCAAAGCAGGACGCTTTCTTTGAAGGATTCAATTATTAAAGAGTTTGGTCGTAGGAAAGCAGCTAATAGCAGATAATTCTCTGATAATCTCACCAAAACCACAGCAAAACTTTTCTGACTTTTCATCAATTCTGGGTTGGCCACTGTTTGCGTCGGCTCACTGTGAATCCACCAAAACTCTAATTGCTTTACGTTGTAGTTAAGTTATTCTCTTTTCATTATCTGTTAACATCCGCTTCAGAAATGGTGGCTTTTGTTGCAATTCAGCAGCGATTCGCAGCTGACAATTGAGTAATTTACTCCATGAACTCATGTGTCATCCAGCTTCTTTTCGTATCCAGTCTTATTCAAGTGGTTCCAAACGGTTTTGTGTGCCATGTTTAGCTGCTGAGCAATCGAAACAGCGGTAGGACTCGGAGATTTTCATGAGTTTATCGAAGTTTTTAGCAATTGGCCTTTCAAAGCATTTGACATCATAGTTACCGGAACTGAATAGCCGTGACCAAAATTCAAACTATTCAAATTTTTATTTTTTTATGCGAATTTTCTTTGTGCTGGTCTCCATCAAACCAAACTGAGTCAAGCAATCCAAATATTGTCTGGTAAGTTTTTGCATCTAAGTTTTCACCCATACGAACTCAATAAATTTGATGTTTCATCTTTATTGATTTCAGAAAATATTCAACACTTTTTGTATATTTAACTCTTTCTTGTATAATTCTATGACCCTCACCTCAAGTCTTTGCAATCTGAAATGTGCTACTTACTTGTCGATTGTGCGACCAGATGACTGTGGGCGGTGGTTCGGGGGCAAACTTCACAATGCAAGTCAAATTGATTGTTGAGCCCCTATTTATGTGCAGCTCTGGTCCGCCAATTACTTCGGTGATGGGCTCTGCAAATACAAAACATACACAAACTCAGAAAAACATGACAACAATAGATATGTGAGAAAATAAAATAAAATATTTTGAAAAACTTGACAACACTGACAACAATTTGACAACAACCATGGATTTAGGTTTGCTTGTAGCACAACAGAAATGTCATGTCTAGGCTGCCAAGTGGCATTTACGAACACCAACAATCATGGCCAAGTATTTTCTAAAAAGAAAAACTTTAATTGTTTGCTTAGAGTTCAAGTTGAAGACGAAAAAATCTCCTTCCCAGCCTTTAAGCGCTGCTCGCCAGATGCGCATTGACGACGTGTCTCGACGAGGGGGAATTGCGTGTTTTGCAGTAAATGTGCTGCTCCAGCAACGTCTACGTGATATGTCACTTTCAGTCATAAACATTTCAAGGCTCATTTAGAAAGCACATAAAGCGAAATAGAAGCATCCGCATTGGCATTGTAATGGCCGCCATGCTGGCCAAATGAGCGCATATGTGGAAAATTAGTGAAAATATTGGCGAAACTTTATCTAGCGTGGCGTTAAATTGTTTCACTTTGGTGCTGTTAGTATTGTTTGAATTTTTTTTTGGTTTGGTTGATATTTTGCTTTTACTTGCCCTGCTTTGTAATGAGAAACTTCTGCCGAAAGATAATATCGCACTTCAATGTCGAAATGACTTATGTGGGGAAATAGGTTTTTTTTATTTTTCTATATACTCTGCACTTATATGTGTGAGTGTATGTATGAGTGCAGCCAGACAGCTGGATAGACAGGCGAATAGATTGATTGAAATCGGTATGAAATTCGATAGCAACATTTGCGTCTTTCAACGCCAATATTTAGTTTCCTGTTGGTCCTTCTGCTGCACACACTGTCGACTATACGAAAAGATGTGTGTGTGTGTGTTTGTGTGTGGAGCGTGAGACACGGCGCTATGTTAAGTGCTGAAAAATGAGAAGTTCCACTAAATTGATTCTCGCATAGAATGCGGTGAAATTGAGCGGCGACATTGTTTGTTGTTGAAGGCTATGTTTTTTTGTTATTTTGAAAAGTGAAAATGAAAGAAGTGAAAAGTGGTTGAAAAATGGTTCCGAAATTGATTGAAAATATATTAAAATTTAACTAATGAGTTTTATAGATTTTATGGTTTATTTAATTTGAGTGTATTGGACATTGTGTTGATACTTGATTGGAGTTCAATCAGTTGGAATTAGTTTTCTAAAAAGAATATATATTGTAACAATGAGGCACCCTGTCGCTGTGCTATGCATAAATGCTTTTACGGGCATACTTTTAGGCATGCACTTTAGAGTATGGCCGGCTTGCTATAATTCCGATATGGCAAGGATGGTTCGCGATGGTAATGGGATGTGCGAGAACGGTCGAGAGATAGTACAATTGGAATGTGCGAGAACAATCGGCGCGATAAGCAGACAAGTATAAAAGGCAGCCGGTTGCAGCGCAGAGGGTCGAGTCTGATTTGAGCAAGCAAAGGGGAAACAAGCAATAGTCCAATAAGTAGTAGCAAGTGTGAAGATAAGCATAGTGTAAATTTGTAAATAAAGTGATTGCTGGTTTTGGAATGCGTTTTGCGTTGAGTAATTGAAGTGGTTTTCAAGTACAATCCAGAGAGACGAAAGCCTCAAGAATTAAACTAATTTTCGTAACAATATACACATTTTTTTCATTATACAAAGTTCCTTGAATGCTAGAGACAATATAAACGAATAACAATAGATGATTTAGTATTTTTGTTAAGACAGAAGGAACCCTTTCAATTGTCAAAGACACATTTCTTGAAAGCAGCCACCGCTCTGACCTTTAACGAATTGCTTAGAAATGATTTTTTCCCTCTAATTTGTTTTAGACACCAATTAAAAGCGACAAAAGGTTGCCTTTGCGTTTCTAAAAGTTAAGCTGGGATGGTACGAGCTAGGCTGCTGCTGCTTCTGAGATTAAGATTTATTGAATTTAAATTGCTCTTTTATACTTCCTTACAGTTTATGAGTAAGAAGTATGATGTCCAATTTTTGCTTCCTTAAATCTCTTCGAAAGGGAAAATTCTCAAAATTTGCAAACCATTGAAATGTTGGTAAGAATATCACTGTAGACGTGTACAATTAAAACTTTTGTTCTGCCTTTTTCAATTGTTTGAAAAGATAAGTCTTTCATAATATTTGTGCCATTTTGATGCATTTTTCTATTGCTTTTAGTTGATAAAAATGGCATATAATGGTTGCAAATAGATTTCAGAAAGTGCAACACGTTTGCCTGGACCATCTTTGAGGACCTTCTATGAGCATTTTGAATCATATCCACTATCAACTATGAGAAACTCAGACCAGTCTCTCATCTGTTTTGGAACAAAATTAAACTTTAAACTTTATCTATGAATCTATATATAATCCATCCGATCTGAGTAGGTCTGTCATAGTTTGTAGATTAGTTTTAAATGTTTTTTTTTTTTAATTTTGTATGTATTTGTTTCTTGTTGATCAACATTCCATACAAAATGTAACATCCAGATTGACTGTATAGGTCTCTACAATTTCTGAACCAAATTTGATTTTGGTTTATAGTTTCATACATTAACTATCATTCAGATCGACTATATAAGTCTTTAAAAGTTTCTGAAGCAACTTGGTGCGTCTTATGGTTTATAGTTGATCGACGTTTCATATATTAACTATCATTCAGATCGACTGTATAAGTCTTTATAAGTTTCTGAAGCAATTTTGTGCGCCTTTGAGTTTTTAGTTGATCGTCATTCCATACATCAATTACACTGCACAACAGCATGTCTGTTGCATGGAGTTTTTTACATGAATCTGAATCGTTTTTCCACACTGATTTCAAAACCATGCTCCGTTTTTATGTAACAGCTCTAGTTTTCGCACAAAATGAGCGTGTCACTTTTATGAATTTTCCTCGACTTTTTCACATTTTCGACTGTAATTTCCGAACCGATAATCCTATCGACATGATTTTTATGTAGTTGCACTAACAACATCTCACGCCATATTTTCTGACTTTAATCAATTTTATGCGTTCTAAATTGGCGTTGTAATAAGGTTTCAAAGTAGGAAAATATTGAATTTCAAGGCGTTTTTCGCATTCGCATCGAAATAATAGCAAAAATATACCATAGCCATTTTCATCACTTTTCATACTTTTTCCTTAAAAAATTAGGGGCCTCAAAATATGCTCTTTTATATGTTCCATTTATAGTCTGAAATACAAGCAAAAACAATGAACTAAAAGAACTAACTAAATGAACTTTGAATAGAAATCTTTGATATTATTAAATTTTCCCAACAACATCAAAAATCCTTTGCATGTCTTTATCTTTAATTTGTTTCGTAAGCTGCTTTTCTAGTTTACTGAAGCAAAATATGTTGAGACTTTTAGGCGCATATTCATTGATCCAATCTCTCAAATTTTTCAATTTGTGTTGTTTTTCTCGTTGCGGTTTGTTATTTGTGTTGAATTTTACTTTTGATTTTCCATTCATTCCACTTCAATTTTGCTGTCAATTTATTTGTGCGCATTTAGGTTAATAAATAAATTTACCTCAGTTGTGCCAAGAAATGCCAACTCATATGTTTTGCTTATGCGAGTTGCTTTTGTATGCATATTTTCTGATTGCCTGGATTTTCCAATGTTACATTGAAATTTAATGCCCGGCCGGCAATGCGACAATGCACTTCGATAAGTCTGCAAAACCATATATATTATAATTATGCACACAATGCTCGGCCCAAACGAAAGAGTAGCTGTATGTGTGCCATATGTTGCCTACGTAATTGAATTACACTTGAAATTTCTATGAATCGAGTGCCAACACATTAAGGCAAAAAGTTTCGTCAAGAAACCACAACAAAACCGACTGTTGTGAGCTATAAATTGTGCAAATACATTCTGGGCTTTTTGCGGCAGGTTGGGGAGTTTGACGGCAGATAAGAGCACAACAGGTAAAATGGATTTGATATGAGCTGCTTAGTTAATTGAAGGCTTTTCGTAACTTGTTTACAATTTCAAGCAATCGTTGAGCAAATAAAATGCATTGGAATGGAAGAAGTTACATTTATAATCATTGAAAGTTTCTAAGATGGACCAGGCTAAAGCATACTTCTAGGATGATTTCTAGTCGAGTTGGAATTCGGTAAATGCTTGTGAGCGAAAATATGAAATCGAAATTGTGAATCGAGATTCGATTAGAATTTATTTTTCATTAGATTATTCTGCGTATCCAAGGCAGCAAATATGATTTTCCAAAATTTCTCAATTTCGTTTTTGAACGACTCACATATTGAAACTCAGACTATGTCAATCTAGTTGAAACAATTCAAAGCAGCTGCAATTGAAAATTTATCAGCAAACTTTAACAGCAATTGTCGAAAATTGAAATCACTGCCTAAAAGTATACCACAAAAATGCCGACTTATTACCAACGTCATCCATATGATTTGTATAAAAGTCCTCGCTGGTCAAAAGTTACGCAAATAACTTGGCGCACATTCTGTTCGATGTCAGACACAGCAGCTGATGGCATAATATTTCACATTTTCAACTTGCATTTGGTTTGTTCACTGAGTGGTTTTGCTTGACTTTAAACCCAAATGCCAAATATTGTATTCATATGCCATGTGGCATGCGAACGAACGTGAAGCACGATTGCTAAGAATTGTTTGCATTATGTTGTAAAATTTGTGTGCATGTTCAGTTGGGTTGTGTTGCGTGTTGTTTGTGCCATGTACGAATGTTTACAAACGGCAGACAACATGAATGGTTTGCATTTTGTGTGATTGCATATTGAAGAACACAACTGTGCGTCTCGACCGAAAGCTGTCCAGATGGTCAGGCACCAATCGAATGGTCAGTTGGTAGGGAAAGTGTATGCGGCGACTGGTGGTTGATGATGCCTGGAGGCGCTCGATATGAGTTCCTTCTGTGTGTGGAATTTGCATGCGCGCAAATTGCTCACCGACTCACATACATATTCACATTTGTATGGCTTCGAGTCGCTTTTCACATTTCTATATTGTCTTTTATTTATATTCGGTGTGTATTCTAGCGCGAGGAGAAATTCTTTTGAAAATACCAAAACGTTACGGTGCTATATTAAAATGCCAATTCCCTGCAGTCTGCACAACAACAACAACAACAACAACAACAAAATGAAACAAACATTCCCCAAACTCCAAAAAAAAACATAAAAATACAATAATTTCAGCATGTTGAGCGTGCAACGTATAAGACGCATTTACGCAGACGAAATCCTTTTGTGCCCAAATTAAACGATTTCGTCCTTTCGTTTTCCAATTTATGTTTGCCGCTCGCCGTCGCTTTCGGTTGATTTTGCATTTTCTTTTCAACACTTTTCACGCACACATGGTTTTCGGTTAGGCTCGAGTAGAACGAAGAACGACTCTCGACTCGAAATGCGCCAAGTCAGCGCTCACACACACACACACACACACACACATAAACAAACCTATGCAGCGCATATATGCGAGCGGATACGTGCGAGTCTCATGGCGCTGCAGCACGCTGGCTCCCGCTGGAATTTACGACCTTTCGCTTTTAATTTGCTGCGTTAATATTTGGCAAGCAGGCAGCAAACTTACGCAGCAGGCGACTCAAGTTCGGCTACGGCCATTGCAAATATGTTCGGGGAATTACTTATGCTTATTAATGGAGAATGTGTTTTTCATTCCTTATAACTAAGCAATTCTTTTCTATATGTGAGTATTTTTCGTGCGGATTTCATGCTTCTGGCTTTTGTTGTTATTGTTAGGCTTTATGAAGTACGTTGGTTGTGGTGTCGCAAAAGGGTTAAGGTTTAAGTGTGTTGGTTTAAAGCATCTGCACGTGTTTTGTTTGAGTTGAGATTGTTGCTGGGCCAAAGCACAACCCGTCTCCCGGGACGTATGAGTAATATTAATTTGTGGATAAAGTTTATGAAAGCGCACCAAATAAAGAATGATGACTTTTTAGTTGCTGTCAGAAACATGCCAGTCAGACGGCTACCGAAATCGTGGCCATAAAGATAGCAAAGGAGTGGAAAAGAAAAAAATTGTATGGGGCCTATGGGGCGTATGAGCGTTGTGTTGCGGTTGGCAGCTTAAAGATTTCAATACTTGGACCAAAAAATGGAAAAGCAAAAACTTGAATTGCATTTACGTAGCTGGCTTAACTTAATGGAAATTTAATGTAAAAAAAATCTGCTTAGTCGTTTGTAGAGAGAATTTATAATAAACAAAATTTATAGTAAATTTTAAAAATGCTATAAATTGCTGTTAATAATTATGTAAGATGATTATTTTATAAAAACTATAATATTTTTCGTAAGCTATGAAAATAAATGAATAATAATTATAAAAAAAATAAAAAACTATAAAATAACTTTTGAAAATAAACGAATAATAATTATAAAATATAATAATAAGTAATAAAATAACTTTATGGAAATTTAATGTAAAAAAAATCTGCTTAGTCGTTTCTAGAAAGAATTTATAATAAAAAAAATTAATAGTAAATTTAAAAAATTCTATAAATTGCTATTAATAATTTTGTAAGATGATTTTTGCATACAAACTATAACATTTTTCGTAAGCTATGAAAATAAATTAATAATAATTATAAAAAACAATAATAAATAATAAAAAAACTTTATGGAAATTTATTATAAAAAAAATTCTGCTTAGTGCTTTCTAGATAGAATTTATAATAAAAAAAATTAATAGTAAATTTCAAAAATGCTATAAATTGCTGTTAATAATTTTAAAAGATGATTTGTGTATAAAGACTATAATATTTTTTGTAAGCTATGAAAATAAATTAATAATAAAATATAAAAAAATAAATAAAATATAAAATAACTTATGAAAATAAATGAATAATAATTATAAAAAATAATACTAAATAATAAAATAACTTAATGGAAACTTAATGTAAAACAAAATTCTGCTTAGTCGTTTCTAGAGAAAATTTATAGTAAAAAAAAAATTAATAGTAAATTTAAAAAATTCTATAAATTTCTGTTTATTTATTTTGCAAGATGATATTTGTATAAAAATTATAATATTTTTCGTAAGCTATGAAAATAAATTAATAATAAAATATAAAAAAAATAAATAAAATATAAAATAATTTATGAAAATAAATGAATAATAATTATAAAAAATAATACTAAATAATAAAATAACTTAATGGAAACTTAATGTAAAACAAAATTCTGCTTAGTCGTTTCTAGAGAGAATTTATAGTAAAAAACATTAATAGTAAATTTAAAAAATCTTATAAATTGCTGCTAATAATTTTGTAACATGATTTTTGTATACAAATTATAATATTTTTCGTAAGGTATGAAAATAAATGAATAATAATTATACAAAAAATAAAAAAAATTTAAATAACTTATGAAAATAAATGAATAATAATTATAAAATATAATAATAAATAATAAAATAACTTAATGGAAACTTAATGTAAAACAAAATTCTGCTTAGTCGTTTCTAGAGAGAATTTATAGTAAAAAAAAAATTAATAGTAAATTTAAAAAATTCTATAAATTGCTGTTTATTTATTTTGCAAGATGATATTTGTATAAAAACTATAATATTTTTCGTAAGCTATGAACTAAGTGAATAATAATTATAAAAAATAATAATTAATAATAAAAAAAACTTTATGGAAATTTAATATAAAAAAATTCTACTTTGTTGTTTCTAGAGAGAATTTATAATAAAAAAAAAAATAATAGCAAATTAAAAAAGTTCTATAAATTGCCGTTAATAATTTAGCAAGGGATTTTTGTATAAAAACTATAATATTTTTAGTAAGCTGTAAAAATAAATGAATAAATAAATATGAAAAAAAATCTATAAATCGCTGTTAATGATTTTGCAAGCTGGTTCTTTATAAAAATATGATTTTTTTTCGTAAGCTATAAGAATAAATAAATCATAAATTCTATAAATCGGTGTTAATTATTTTACAAAATTTTTTAAGTAAGCTAAGGCTTTGGCTCATTAAACAACAGTAATCTTAAGACAAAGTTGCAACTTCAAGCAAAAGCAAAATAAAGTTATTAAAAATTAATGTTCACTTCAACGGAGCTCAACGGAGTTTTTTGTTTACTTTTGGTGCTTCAAAATAAACAGCAACTTTCTGAGCCGAGCATTGTAAAAAGCAACAACAACAACAACATCAGCAACAGCAGCTGCTGTCGCCTCATTAATCAACGTAATTTTCGTTATTCGTTACAACCACCGAAATTAGTTGCCTGCATTGCGGCCATTCGATGTCGATGGCGCACAAATTGTCGCACCGCATAAAGTCCATTGACATTCGCAGCACTTGGCGCGTCTGGTGCGACTGACGCATTGTTTTTCAACAGCGCAGAAATGTATGAAACCTTAACCCAATTATGCGACATTTTCATAATACGAACTTATGGTTATCGTTAATCTGTGCCAGTTTTACATTTACTAATTGCAATATTTAAAATTTAATTTTTAAAATTTCTGCTGCATGTTTCATTGACTTGTTTGATTGCAATAAATAGTTTAAAGTTTAAAATGTGAACATAGATTGCTTTAAGAAAAGATGGAAATGGTTCGAAATTAATGAACAACACCAATCAGAAAAGAAATCACAATGACCTATCTCAATGCAATCTATACCAGTTTCCCAGGAATAGGCTATGCTGAGTTGAAGAAATCTTTATAGATGTGAGTCACGATTACCCATTAAATGATATTGGAACTATAAAGTTGGCCTAACAGTTTTTAGTGATTCAGGTTAGTAACTTCATATCACAACTTTCATACTTTTCATACTCTTTTTTGCCATTTTTTGATTGTTTTTTGCTTCTCAAATTTCTCGCTTTATTTACTCTTTATGAAACTAAAATGCAACAACAACAATGAAAAGCAAGTGAGTGCCAAACGAAACAATGTGTAGAGAGAATTGAATAGAATTTTTGCCGCGCCGCGTAGCACAAAATAATCGCTTCAATGGAATTATGAAAGGAAAAATAATGAAATGCCTGGCGAACAAAAATGCAAAAAATGCTTAATGCGCATTGCTATAAAAATGTGGCAAACAACAAAGGAGAATTTCACTCACATTCATACATAAATGTTTAATTTGAAAAAGTGATTAATGTTAATTACAAATGAAAAGAGAAACATGTGTCAATGTAAAGTGAGATGCAATTTGCCGACAACAAAAAAAACAACCGAATGTAATTTAATGCAAAAAAAATTTGTAATTACTTTGAATCAAAGACACACGAAATAAAGACTTCTTACAGACTTCTTATAAAGTGGATAAAAACATTTCTGGGTATATAAAAGTTCAACATCAATGATTGAAGAAAATTCATATGAAGTTTTGAATGGTTGGAAATTTTAATGCGATTAGATGTTTTGTGGTCTTCCTTCCATCATAAACTGCTATACTTCCTAGAAGGAACATTTCTTTGCCGAGAACTGAACCATATGCATTCTTAAATAAGTTTGAGAAGTCCTGATACATTTGATCTGTGCGAATTCTAAATACGTGAGTCATTTTGACCATAGCGCTGGACGTCGACTTAAAAAGCAAAAAATAGATTTTACCTTCTTAAATCCCAAAAAGACCTTTTGCCCCTTTCCTATCCTATCCTAGCCAATCCAATTCAAATCAATTCAGTTTAATTCAATTCAATTCAATTCAATTCAGTTTAATTCAGTTCAATTCATTTCAATTCGATTCAATTCAATTAAATTCAATTCGATTCAATTCAATTCAGTTTAATTCAATTCAATTCGATTCAATTCAATTCATCACAATTCGATTCAATTCAATTCAGTTTAATTCAATCCAATCCAACCCAATCCTATCCAATCGAATCCAATCCAATCCAATCCAATCGAATCCAATCGAACCCAATCCAATCCAATCGAATCCAATCCAATCCAATCCAATCCAATCCAATCGAATCCAATCGAATCCAATCGAATCCAATCCAATCCAATCGAACCCAATCGAATCCAATCCAATCCAATCGAATCCAATCCAATCCCATCCAATCCAATCCAATCCAATCCACTCCAATCCAATCGAATCCAATCGAATCGAATCCAATCCAATCCAATCCAATCCACTCCAATCCAATCCAATCCAATCCAATCCAATCCAATCCAATCCAATCCAATCCAATCCAATCGAATCCAATCGAATCCAATCGAATCCAATCCAATCGAATCCAATCCAATCCAATCGAATCCAATCCAATCCAATCCAATAGAATCCAATCCAATCCACAATCGAATCGAATCCAATCGAATCCAATCCAATCCAATCCAATCCAATCCAATCCAATACAATACAATCGAGTCCAATCGAATCCAATCGAATCCAATCGAAACCAATCCAATCCAATCCAATCCAATCCAATCCTTTGCCAAAATGACCTTCACCCCGTGACCTTTGGTTAGTCCAGAATTGGTTAGTTACCACTATTGTGTAATCATTAAATATCTTCTGCATGTATATCTCAAAGAAAGGTTCCCAGATTCCCTGATTCGTACAGAGACCTTTCGCTCCGTTCCCATCTAACCTTAAATCCCCTTGAAAGCTAAAAATCGTTAGTTACCACTTTCGTGCACTCATCAATTGCTCTATGTACATCTCAGAGAAGAGATTACAGATTTCTTGAATTCCAAAGAGACCTTTCGTTCCTTTCCTATCAAATCTGAACACCTCTTGAAACCTTGGAACCTCCCACGTCGGCTTTAGGTTCGTCCAAAATCCTGAGCACAACTTTTGAGTCCAATACTATTCCACTTTATTATACAATATAAATTATAATACTATTCATAGTCATCAATTTTTAAAACAAACAGATTTTTGGAGGGTTTGAACCCCCACAACCATCCTTCAATACTCTCTCTTAATCTCTCTTAGTCTCTCTCTTTATTTAAAACACAACAAACAAAGATCCAACACAAAAGTCACAGCAATTTTTCGTCTATTAGTAAAGGCAAGATTTTTTGTATCTATTTTTCTATTGATTTCATTAATAAAATTGAAAAATAACTAACAGATTCTAACGAAAATGAAACAACAACTACAAATAAGCCATCAGTATTCGAACAAAATAAACCAAAAATACTTTGAACTTGACCTTACAACAAATGTTAGTTCAACAGTTTGCAGTCATAGGTTCAGGATTGTAAAACTTGTGCACAAAGCCAAGCGAACATAACACAACACAAGCACGTTGCAGAGGCTCATTGGAATTCACTTACGAACTTCATATTTGAGCTATAAAAATAAATTACTGCCGGCAGACCGCATCACAAAGTAACTCAATTTCGCCATCGAAGCAAATCAACTCGCCATATGGCTTGCACAAACACATTGTAAAAATTCAAAAACAACAACAACAAAGTGATTGGAAATCAAGGAAAATAAGCCAACATCCAACCTCTGGACCTCAGTGGCGCTGCAATGTCCCACGGTTCCGCCTTCAATTTTATTTATCTTTGTTTTTTATTGTACCAGCGAATGCTTTACGATTTGTCTTTAAGTATGTTTGTGTGCGTGTGTGTGAGTGCATAAAACAATCAAACAATAAATTTCAATAAAAGTCTAATAAAATCTATCAAACATTAATATTGCCGCCAAAGCGAACGCACCAACGGCGACATTTTACTTTTATGCTGTGCTTCCATTTTCGCCGCAGTTGCCGATTCTATTCACATTTTTCATTGCTGTTTTTATTTTGCCATTGTTTTGTTGTTGTTGTTGTTTGTCCTGTGTGCGGGTATATTTTTATGTCGCTTGCCATGTGAAAATGTTAAAGCACATTCGCCATGTTGCTCAATGTTTTCCAATTTTTATTACTTTCTCGCATTGCTTTTATTTTCATTTGGCTTCACACACACACACACACACACACACACACACACATAATGCAAACACATATAAAAGCGTTTGGCATTTTCGCTTGACCTTTTTTTCAATCTATTCAAACATTTTCCTTTCAAATTTGCACTTCTTTTCACTGCCCCGACCTTTGCGCGATTTATAACCATTCGATTTTTGCGGCTTAGGTGAGGTGTTGCCAGCGAGTGTGTGTGTGTGTGTGTGTGTAATATAGAATATGCGGCACATGCTCACGAATGCTATCAACTTTTATGGTCTTGCCGTGCGTTCACCAAATTTCGCACTCTTTCGCTAGGCATTGAATTTGTTGAAAATTTTCCTTTTTATTACTTCGTAACAATCTGCAACACACACACACACAGAAACATTCACATACAGCCAGCTCCTTTTTTTCTTGTCTTTTTGTTATTTGGTGCAATTTGTATTTAATGTGTTGCCGCTGCGCCCAAAATCGTTTTTAATCCGCTTGTGAGGCGTTGTTCACATTTGCTTTGTTGCTGCCAAATCACTTGTTGTTGTTTTTGTAATTTCTTTGTCATTCATGTTATTATGTTGCGCTGTTATTGCCATTGAACCCTTCAAGTGTTGGGTTATGAAAAACATTGCTGATGCTTTGTGGCTCCAGCTTGCTTGAAGCCTAATTTCTCTGTATGTGTGTATGTGTGTGTGTGTGTTGATGTGTGGGTGCGCACAAAAATGTAACATTTGCGGTTTGCACTTAATGGTTTCTTTGGTCTTTTGATGGCGGCAAGGATATCCTTAATTGAATCGTTCTGTTGTTGTTGTTGCTTCTTTTATTATTACAAGTGATGCAAAAGTACGAGTGAAATATTCCATGGCTGCAATTTATGCGAAAATTATGCATAAAAGATTGAATGAAGCGTCACGTTGCACGGCGATGGAAATGTGTTGGGAATGTTGGCGAGTTTATTTGGCAAATTTCTGCTTACAATGTGGCATTTACTGGGCAATATACATATGTATACATATTTTGGTATATTGGAATAAATATGTATTCAAGCTCAAATCCACAAAAATTGTGTGTTTAATATTACACTTGAGGGAATTTGGGGCCTTTTGTAATTTTTTTTACTTTTTATTATGTTGTGATTTATTCATCAGAAAACTAAATAAGAGGTCATAGGGGGAATTAGGGATCCTATAGTTTTTTTAAAGATATGTGAATCCACTTGCATTTGTTGTTTATTATTTCTTCTACTTTTACCCTTTTCACATTGAAAATAAATGGTTCGAATTGCAACGACACATTTTTCTTTTGAACTGGCGGATAGTTAACCGGTGCTATGACCCATCAGTCTTAATATCTCCAAACCCTGTCTGAATGACAGTTGACTTTGTCAGGGTGCAAGGATGTTTGGAAACTGAAGCAGACATCCCTTGAAGTAAGAACCATTTCCATAAAGTTCTAAATACAATAAAATATAAAGTACTTGTTTTGGCTTTTATAGAATCAGGCAGTCTTTAGTGTAGTTATACGTCCATAATACCTCGGAAAATACTTGCTACCAGAGCAAGCAAATATTTAGATTCACTAGACAGAATGGAAAACTATCTTTTGATGACGAATCGTACGTACTTGTAATATGAATTCTGTACGCTTCATTTGTTATTACTTAAAACAGAGACCGATGAATCTCTTTCTTTAAACCCAATCGAGTAGTGATTTTCGGACAATGAAGAAGGTTGTAGAGTTCATTTCTCACGTTGGTCTTCTTAGTGAAGCATTACACTACTCGACAAAAAATGGGGCAATCGCGTGCACCTAAAAACAAAAGTATTTTCTAGACTAACTTTGGGCCACGGAATACGAAACTGAAAATCAAAAAATTTTTTAAGAAGCGTTTCAGAAAAATCTTCGAAAAACCAGTTTTTTCCCTGTTGTTTCAGTTATAAGCATATATCTCGTAAACGAATCCACCGACTAACACAAGCTGTCCGTCTGTCAGAAGATAATACCTTAGCCTTTCCAACGATATACAGATTGTCCAAATCAGATGAGATTTGGGGAAGTTACTGACGGTGAAAGTTCTAAAAAAGTGAATCTTTGGACCAATTTAAAAAATCATACATTTTCGAATGTTTTTTTATAGATAAAATAAATGATCTCCTCTGGTTTTAAAATCTAAGATGAAAGATATATTTTTTGATCAATTATTAAGCCCAACATCAATCGAATTGAAATAAAAATGACAAAGTTGTGATGCATTGAGTGAAAACACCAACTTTACATTTATTATACTGTGCGAAGAAATTTTTTTCCACCAAATGTTGATATAGACGTGAAACTAGAGGTCATTTACAGTATCCTGGCATAGTCATTTTTTAATTTTCTGACCCAAAAACCTTCTTAAAGGACTTTAAAATTTTAAGGACATGCACATTTCAAATATTTTTTTTGCGGTTGTGCAAGTGTTTCCAACAAGTGCAAGTGTTTGCAAAACTTCACCTCAAGTAGGGGTCAAACGACTTTTTTCTGATGGACGAACTTATCATGGGACACAACCCATGGACCTAACATGTGGTTGCACTGAGGGTTCCTTATCCTGTCTGTCTGCAAGAGATGAACTTCATTAAAATATTTCCCGTTGTGTGTAGGAATTGGTTAGACCGCTTATTATTCGAAAGTCTCAAAAGTAGCTTCGCTTAACTTAGACTTTTGGTGCTTCTCAAGATGAATATTCTTCTGACTTGGTACCTTCTGTGTTCAGCGCTAATGCTTCATTGGTAAATGTACTAAATTCTACAGTTAATGGGTTTAAACTATTATTTGCCGTACTACATTTATTGATATGTTCCTAAGTTGCTTAGATTTTAAGAAAGCTCTAGTTATTAGTCTCTAGTCTTTGCAGTTTCATACCATAAACTATAAAAAAATGGTTATGAAATGAAATGAAATAAAATGAAATTAATAGCATAACCTAGAAAGCATTAAATTCAGCATACAAAACCATAACATAGAAGCCCTCGCCGTAAAAATATTTCTGCTCGAATTTAGAACAATTGTAGAAACAATTTGTGACTGAAATAAGGAAGATAAAAGAGATTGATGGCGTTAAAAATGTGCTTGAAAAAATTTAAAAAATCGACCTCTGCGCATCGGTTGTTGGATAACGCAGATGGTTGGTGTATTTGATAGGCGCTGCTTTAAATGGAATCAGCGACAACTGTGGTCGGCGATTGTGTAGCTTAGTAGTCGTCCGAATAATTGTCTCTATAGGAACTTTCTGATTCGATATTATGTATTCTATATACGAATGTGGTTGTGCCGCTGGGGTTTTCTATGTGTTCGAAACATTATTTTCGGGCACTGCTTTTGTTGTTGTTGTTGCGCTTGTGCAATTATTGAAAATTAGTATTTGATTTGATGCGTTCTGCATTCATTATATCATAGATAAAGGATTTGACTGGAAAATGTTGATGGGATTAGAAAAAACTATATGGGAAAAACTAGGACACATTTTGAAAAGTCCGAGGCAAAACCTTAAGTAGGAATCTAACTTAAGGAGCTTTTGGGAGCCCACTCAAATGTATGCAAAGTCAGCAACGACCAAATTTGTAATGAAAAACTGCTGATACCAGCTTTAAAAGGTTAAATTTGTAATGAAAAACTGTTCTTAACAACTTTGAATAAAGCTTGAACAAAGGTTTTTAAATCAGTGCACATATTTGACCATCAGAAAACAATTAAAAAAAGGCTACCAACGGCTGCAGTGTTTGGCATAAAATTGTCCTATAAACCTAAAAACTGATAAAAACTGATAAAATGTTCAACGTATGATGTTCTATCACACTTTCTAAATCTATTTGTACAGCTGAGTGTATAGAATTTATAAAATTTTGTACAAAAATTAATTTATAACTAAAAAAATACAATGAATATCAGCAACACTTGAATGAATTTAGTTGCTGAAAAGACTGAAAAAATTATATAAATTTATTTTTGTTTTATTATTTATATATTGTTGTTGCGTTCAAGTGTTTACAAGCACATGTACAACACGTGAACAATAAATAACAATAAAACGAGTAAAAGCATTGACAGCAAATTCAACACCAGCGCGCGATGCCGATGCGGCATTGAAGATAAATAATGCAAATTTGTATATTTTCACACTGTCACAATATTTGAATAGCAATCAAATCGCACGCATGCCGATACATGTATACATACATACATACATATATGCATGTATTTGTTGGTTGATGTAGCATGTAAACTTTGCACGCAGATGTGCGGACACACGGATGCGCTTCAGTGCAGCCAAATGCAAAATACTGCAAAAAAGTGTTGCTGTAATGTGTGCTGATGTCACACACAGTGTGCGGTGTACATAAACACGCATTCATACATATTCGTATGTAAGTATATGAGGCTATATATAAACTTATAAGCACCCAGTGACGAAAAATGGTGAGTGAATACTTGTAAATATTTTGATGGAAGAACTTCCTCTGGTATCTTTGGCTTGCATTTTTTTAAACGAGATATAAAGCAGATAATTTTTAAAAACTCAAACAGGGAATATTTTGTTTGAGACCTACTTCTGGATAATTTTTAAATATTTCTTTAATTAATAATCTTAGAAATGTTGATAAAATTTAAATTTAATTTAAAAGGGAATATTTTGTGTGAGACCTAATTCTGGATAATTTTTAAATATTTTTTAAATTCATAATCTTAGAAATGTTGATAAAATTTAAATTTATTTTAAAAGGGAATATTTTGTGTGAGACCTAATTCTGGACAATTTTTAATTATTTTTAAAATTAATAATCTTAGAAATGTTGATAAAATTTAAATTTAATTTAAAAGGGAATATTTTGTGTGAGACCTAATTCTGCATAATTTTTAAATATTTTTTTAATTAATAATCTTAGAAATGTTGATAAAATTTAAATTTAATTTAAAAGGCAATAATTTGTGTAAGACCTAATTCTGGATAATTTTTAAATATTTTTTAAATTAATAATCTTAAAAATTTTGATAAAATTTAAATTTAATTTAAAAGGGAATAATTTGTGTGAGACCTAATTCTGGATAATTTTTAAATATTTTTTTAATCAATAATCTTAGAAATGTTGATAAAATTTAAATTTAATTTAAAAGGGAATAATTTGTGTAAGACCTAATTCTGGATAATTTTTAAATATTTTTTTAATTAATAATCTTAAAAATGTTAATAAAATTTAAATTTAATTTAAAAGGGAATATTTTGTGTGAGACCTAATTCTGCATAATTTTTAAATATTTTTTTAATTAATAATCTTAGAAATGTTGATAAAATTTAAATTTAATTTAAAAGGGAATAATTTGTGTGAGATCTAATTCTGAATAATTTTTAAATATTTTTTTAATTAATAATCTTAAAAAGTTAAAAAAATTTAGTCATTTAGTATTTTGCAATGCTTTCGATGCAATTAAATAATACTACAAAATATTTAGAAATTGTTGCTTGAGTCGTTTTAGAATTTATCAATGCAATTATGTACAATTTTACTCATTTCATATCTTTCGTATCGACTACTTTTTCCTCATTGGGTATTCGAAAAACCATGTGCGGCAAAAATAAATTGCAAAAAGTTTTTGCGTTTGTCAACGCCTCATAACACTTCACACCACATAAAAGGGTCAGAGGGATGAGCGTTCCGCATTGAATGTGGTTTCCATCTACTAGTAACAACAACAAACTGCACATACAACATGTGACAAGCGGCACAGGCGAGTCAATTTTCTCAAAGCCACAAACGGCTCAGACACTCATATTTACATATTTACATGTATACACTATTCGCACACACACACACACATACACAGTTAAATACATTTGTGGACTATCGACTATACAAACTATTACGGCCAGCAGTCGCCATGTTCCAGCAAAAACTCAGCCGCAGTCACAGCCACAGACACAGCCACATGCAAACTCTGACAAGTTGGTCCGAGATTGGAGGCAGGGCACACACCCTTAGTCACAAGTGGCACAAATGTCAAATACACACGACCACACATTCAAATAAATATGGTATGTATGTGTGTGTCCTACACCCATTCAAATATTTCTCCGATTTCCATTTTTATTTCCTCTTTTGCATGTGCCGCTGTTATTATAAAATTTGCCATTTACCACACACACACACACACACGCATTGTACGCACATAAACAAATCGTTACTGTTCGACGAATGGCGGATGTGGCGCACAATTTTTCTTGCTGACCCTTCTTCCAGCTGCTGTAATATATTCATTTCGTTTGTGGCGTAAATTTTGCCTTATTTGATTTTATTTTGTACCGTCAACACACGCACACATTGCTTGCAGTGTGTTTGCACTCTTTGGAGCGTGCGGGTGTGTTTGTGTGTGTGTTTGTGCAGCTATTTACATCATCGACAGCGCGACCAACGCAGTCATCATCACAGCGACAGACTTATTGAATGGTTTTCATTTATGCGTTTGCATGTGTGTGGCATGTTTGTTTTTGTGTGTGTTGGTTACTGGTCAAACAGAAAAAACCCTCATCAAAATATATATTTGCTTTCTTGTCAAACAACCAGAGTCGGGGAACATTTTTCTTGAATTTTTTCACCTACTTGTCGGCCACGTGATCACTCACTTCACAAGATTTTGAACGCAAGTATTCATTATAACATTAAAAAATGTTTATTATAATTTGAAAAATAATCATAATAATCTAAAAAATGCTAATTAAAAACTAAACTAGTTCGATTGTTGTGGGCCCACCATTCTTCTTCTATTTTCCTGTTTTTAAAGCAACAATTCCGATAACGACAGGACATTTTTACGCTTGTGTCGTCCCTACTACAAATTCTTTTTTATTCCATTCTATCCATTAATTACTAATTCATTCTTTATGATTTGAATCGCAAATTTGCATTACAATCTTAAAATATTGTCATTATAACTTGAAAAAAAATTATATCTAAAAAATTATATCTATTAATTTTTTATGCTTATCTCTTTATGGTTTATGGTTTTTGATTTTTTATTTTCATAATCTTTACTATATAGTCTATAATACTCAGAAAGACACGTGGACTGTAAAAAAGGTTCGGAAGAATCGATATAGCTACATGCATTGTTCGTCGTTTTGTTCATTAATCTGGTCGTTTTTTTTTCTGTCTGACTGTCCATTTCCTCATTTGTGGCATATGGTTGCCTGCCTCTTTGGCCCATAAACCATTCAAATGACTCTTTGTTTGCGTTTCCATCCGTCTGTACCTTCATCTGTCCGTACGTTTGTCCACCCGTCTCTTTCGCCCGACTCTCCGTTCGCAATTCAATCGACAGTCCCTATTTCCGTCCGACTATCTGTCCATCTGTGGGCCCGTTCGTCGGATCGTCCAGATGCCTTTCTTTTCTTATATCCTTATATCCTTACATATCTGCCGGTTCTTCCGTCTGTCCTTCTATCTATCTGTCCGACCTTCCTTCTGACATTCTGTTTGTCTGAACGTATAGTATTTTGTCCATCGGTCTGTCCGTTCTTTCGTCTGGCCATCCATCTGCCAGTATTTTCGTCTGTTCTTTTGCTTTCTGTCTGTTTGACTGTACAACCTTCTGTCTGCCTGTATGTCCATTTTTCGGTCTGTTCGTTCATCTTTCATCTGTGTTCGCCCTTCCTTCTGTCTTCTGTCTTTCTGACGGTACACTGTTCGACCATTTGTTCGACCTTTTGTCTTTCTGTCCTTATATTCATTCTTCCGTCTGTTTCTCTATCTGTCCTTCTGTCTTTTTGTCCGCTCTTTCTTCTGTCTTCTACCTCTCTGGCTGTACAGTCTTCTGTCCGTCCATCTGTACGTCCTTCTGTCTTTTTGTCCGTCCTTCCTTCTGCTTTCTACCTCTCAGGCTGTACATTCTTCTGTCTGTTCTTTTGTTTTTCTATCCGTCCTTCCTTCTGCCTTCGACCTCTCTGACCGTACATTCTTCTGCCAGCCGTTTTGTATGTTCATCTGTCTTTCTGTCCGTCCTTTCTTCTGTACTCTGCCTCTCTGACTGTACATTATTTTGTCCGTCCATCTGTCCGTCCTTCCATCTGTCTTTCTGTCCTTCTATTTTTCTGTCCGTCCTTTCTTCTGCCTTCTATCCCTCTGATCGTACATTATTTTATGAGTATTTCTGTCCTACCTGTTTTTCCATCCATTCTTCTTTCTGCCCTTCACTCTGTCTAACCGAACCTCTCTTTCTGTCCCTTCATCCTTTTGTCTGTCCATCTATTAGTTAATGCGTCCTTCCATCTGTCTCTCCTTCTGTCTGTCCATCCGTAGTGTAGGACATAAATTAGCCTCTCAAAACTAACTGAATCACTTTAACCTGTTTGAGTTATTCAGTTATTTATTTATGTCCTTTTTTGGCTTTTCCGAACAACTCTTTACCCCTGTCACTGTTTATTTTGTGATGTTTGTCCATCTAACATTTGTCACAGCTCACACACTCACTTCGCATAGTTGACCACTGCTCGGCCTCTCTAAGACCGGATATTGCTTTGGCACATATGTAACAATTTTCTCTGCTTGTCGTATCAAATATTAAGTGAGTAATTTGAAATCATCACAACGTTTTCTGACCACCTCCCACACACACACACACACACTCGTCTTTCGTTTTGCCACTCTAATTTCTCCTTCGTGCATATCCGTCCGCCAGCCACAAAAGTGTTATTAGGATTTATAAATTTCCCTTTATTGCTTTGCATATTTAATTTATTACTTCCTCTGGTCGAAGGCGAATGCAGCTGGACAGCGTTTATTGCTCACAATGTGCATGGCATAAGTTTAAAATTTACATTTGGCATTTATGAAAATGTTCAGTGCAACTTTGGCATAATGGAAAACTTTAAAGTTGGGCTTGTTTGCGCTTTAAAATGAGTTGCCGTGATTAGTTGAGAGCACTCGGTGACCTTTACACATCGTCGAAGCATATGAAAAGCTTTATGGAATGCACAGACAAGTGTAGAACGTGAAAGATTAAATGGTCGTTTGCAGGATTAAATCGAAGGGCAGAGAAGTCAACCACACTTCTCTGCCCTTCGATTGGGTTTGGGTTTGGTTTGGGTTGAGTTATACAGAAATTAAAAGATTCTTTTTTTAATGTACGAGTATCTGAAGAACTTGTTGTACTTTTCAAACTGTGAGATTAAAAGTTTTTTTTTAATGTACGAGTATGTGAAGAAATTGTTGTACTTTTCAAACTGTGAGATCAAAAGTAGTAAAACTGCGCTTTCAGTTTTTTTTTGTAGAACGTTAGGATCATTGCAATTTTTGTAGGGAGCTTTACATGAGTGATTTATTTAGAAGGATCTTAACCCATTTTTGGCCGCTACCAGAAATAGCCAATATTTTTTTAATTCCTTTTAAGGACTTACATTTAGGACCTTAATCATGAATATTTTTGGATTTTTTTTGTGTTTTTTTTTTACAAATTTTTTTTAATAAATTAATAAAAATTTAATTTCAAATAAAAACAAATATATATGTATATAGTTTTAGTCCAATAATAATCAAGAATTAAAACAAACAATTGTTGGCTTACATATGTACATACATGACGACTTCTGGCCAATGGTCGATTTTTCGACCACTGAAAAGTACGCGGTGCTGAGAGGTAAAAATATTTTCATAATCTTATGGATATCAATTGATTGTGGTAATTTGGTCTTTAGGCTTCGTAAATAATCAATAACAAATCAATAATTTGAAAAGGTTATATATTTTTCAGAATATTCAAAATATGACTAAAAAATGCTTTTTTTCGTGCCTTCGCCAACATCTCTAAATTTATCTTTTTTAAAAAAAATTATTATTTCGAGGGGTTACCAAAAGACCGAAGCTATTTTATGCATCAAAAGTTCAAAGATATAATGTCTAAGTGCAGAGCTACTCTCCTTCAAAGTGGCTGGTCGAAAAATCGACCAGCGGCCGAAAATGGGTTAAAGACCAAATAAAGAGCTGACCGAAACAATTTCACAGAGAGTTTCAATAGTTCGAGATATTTGTATATTAACTATTGTTTGATTGCTCAAATTTTGACATCAAATGTAGTGAAACTGCGTCTTAAGTTTTTCTCTAGAATGTCAGAATCATTGTTGCAACAGTTGTGGAAGTTTTACTTTTACTTGAGAGGCTTCTGTTGTAAAGAGCTCAAAGTCGATATGCAGTGTTGAACAGAATATTTTCCTAAAAAGTATTGAGAGATTACACTGCACAACAAAATTAAATTTTTTAAAATAACAAGGTTCTGACAACGGATTCTGGTAGAGGGGACCAAAAAAAATATACGTGTATCGGCGTTTTGAAAGTTTACGTCTGAATTTTTTTCTAGGGGGGCCTCTTTTTGCACATTCTTATGGTGAATCGGCATACGAAAACCATGTAACCTCACATTTTAGGTATGTAATGTGTTCAGAAATTTGATGTAAAATACTACGGAGAACATTTTTGTGGAGCATTTTAACCCTGTAGCTCCTATTTGTATGGGTCAATTTGACCCTTTTTTCTAAAATGCCAAAAATGTCCTGTAAAACAGGACTTTTTAAGGACAAAATGTACCACGAAAATATTCGCCATAAAATTCGACTATAGGTCACTGAATACACCAAAGCTCAGAAAATAACTTGAACCCCAAGATTTAACACAAAATGAAAATGTGTTTGTGTTTATTTCGTACTTATTCAAAAATGTCTCAAATGTCCTACAAAACTTGATTTTTGAGGGTTAGTGAGTATGGGTTGTGGACGTTTTACTTTTATTTAAGAGGTTTCGGTTGTAAAGAGCTCAAAGTCCATATGGAATTTTGAGCAAAATATATTCACAAAAAGTATTGAAAGATAGAAATGAGACATTAAAAAGTGTGATATGTATGTATGTGAGCTATTGTTTGATTGTTTAGTAGAAAAGTAGTGAACACTTTTGGGATCAATTCTTGAAAGATCATAGAAACACAAATCGTGGGTATTCATCTCGTTGAAATTAACTGTCAAGTACTGCTTTGCTCTGAGTAAGTAATCACTTTCGATGGGTTCCGAATGGCTTTAGGGATATCACTGATAACTGTGGGGCTGATTAAGTTGGCAAAAGGACATTGTGCTGTTTGAAACTCTACGGTTTGTAGGAGCTCAAGCCAGACTTACTTTAAACAAATTATTGAGCAAATATAGATTTGCTGAGCGAGTAGATGCTGAGTAGAGCTGCGGTCTTGCAGAATCTTCAGTAGAACCTGTTAGTTACTTTGCTAGAATAGGACCAATCAACGACCAATTAACACTAGAAAGACCGCAGATTTTCTAAAATAAAAAAAAATAAAAATAAAAGTCACCAAAGCTAAAGTTTATAGGAAAATACAGATATTTTTAAGAGAGAACCCGTCAAATGTTAACGACAACATTGTTTCAATAGTTTTGATGTTGAAAGTGATTAGATCATTGATAGATCCGCTCAGAGACTCAATCTTCCTGCTAATGACTGTCGTCTATATTCTGGAAGATTGATGAGGAAGCAAGTTATGTGCAAGTTCTGCAAGTTATGTGTTTTGTTAGGATAGTTAAGTCTGACCCTTTCGACCCCGAATTTTACTCTGTGTCTCGATATTACTTTTTGGTATTTAAATCATGAATCAATCACTTGCCTAAGAAAAGTGCCCACGACATTTGAAGTCGCCATGCCTTTTTTTAGAGTTCTAGAGCTAGTTTACTTTTGAATAATTTTAGCTTAAAACGGTTTAAATAAATTTTGTATCAATATTTTTTAATTACATAAAAAATATTTAATATTTGCGGAAAAATACAAAATTATCACTTTTTGATTTTATTTAACCATTATTAAAAAAACAGGGTTTTGACCAAACGCGCCCAATTCGTAGACTTCAATTAGAACACAAACTTTCCCTGATATCGCTGCAAATTATGGGAAATTATTTTGGGGATAAGAGTAAAATGTTTGTAATTTGCTTTGAATTCACTTCTAAAAATATTAATTGGTTGGTGCCTACTACTTAAATTAAACCCATAAATCAATCGTAGCTTTCGCTATAAGATGACAAATAGGTGAAGTTGCTCTCAGGCAACTTTGGAGTCGAAAGGGTTAAGAATGGAGCATACAACAATGGTCACACTTGGTATTGCGACCTGGTTTAGATTGAAACAGGCTTCATTTCCTAAGGTTCCCGTAGTACCTTATTGACCCTACTGCTTGAATTTAGCTAAATGTTTTCTAATATTCAAGATGACAGAAGAGTGTAGTTTCTCAGATAGATTTCTGCAGTGATATCATATAATACAATGGATCAACTACGACTCAAGTGAGGTCCTTTAGCTGACAACCCGTCTTATCTACTTTTCTTTAAGCCTTATCTCATCTACTTCTTTCAGCAAACTGACTGACAAAAATTATAAAATAAAATTTATTATAGTTTTGGAAATTAAACAAAACTTAATCATTTCAGTTCATTACATCGCACATCTTCGATGATTCCTCAGTTTGATTTGGTTGTTCATAAAAATTGTCATAATCGTTATTTTCAGTCTCTACTTTTATTTTATGCTGCAATTTAAAACTCGTACCAATTTCTAAGGTAAATTCTCACCAACTGTGCCATCACACTGTGCAACACTTCGGCTCTGCATAACTAATCCACAATGCGCACCAATAAATGAAATTGCGCCAGCAACTATCGGCATTGTAGGCAAATATAAATTTTTGTCGGCGCTTAAGTTGTAAAATTGTCAGCGGCAGCCGATTTTGGTCATTAAACGGCGGCAAGCAGGTAAGTGCCGCGCGTCGTTTGTGACGCTATCTGCATGCGAAATCCTAACTTAAGCTCGAAGAAAATCTACCGCAACGACGCATTTGCCGGCACAATTTTAGAGCTCACTTTTGTTGTTGTTATTGTTGTTTAGGTAGCTGCTTAAATTCCACACCAGCAACAACAAATGGCAAAGGTAAAAGTCAAAATCATTACGGCGCCGCAAAACCGCAACAGCCGCAACGCAGCACAGCGTCGACGTCGGCATCGGCGTCGCTGGCAGCTTAACTGATCCACGACAAATGCCGCACAAGCACGCCGCATTTCCTGCGCAGCATAAGTAAGCGGCTTTCTGTCGGCGGCAGCGCAACGCAACGTGTCGCACTCGCGGCAATAAAAATAAAATTTTATAATTTAACAACTGCGCGCATGTAAATTTGTGGCTTTCTCTTCTTTTAGGGATTTTAGTTTTTTTTGTATTTGTTTTGTATTTTTTCTGCTTTGGATTTTTGGAATATTCACAAGTTGACACTTGCAAGTGAGAATTTCGAGTTGTGTTTTCAATTTTTTCAGTTCTTGTGGCGCTATTGAAGGGGTGTGTGTGTGTTTAGATACCTGTGTAAGTGTTTGTATGTGTGTTTGTGTGCGTGGGTGCCTCGTCCTTATGTATAGATGTGTGGTTTGGCTCGTTGCTTTGCAGGTGTACGTTTTCAGCATCTAGTTTATTTTTTACCTATTTTTATGTTGTTTTTTGTTGTTGTTGTTCGTTGTTGTTAAAAGCAACATTACAACTTCATAAAGTGCGTGCAATACATAAATGAAATTCTACCCGCAGAAGAAGAAGCAAAATTTGTATTCAGAAAGTGAAAAAGTAAGCGACGCGACGGCGGAAGGAAATTAAAACCAGTTGGGGCAGCATATGGCCTCATAAAAAGTGTAGCATACTTTGCGGCTGCGTGTGTGCGCGTAGTGATTTATGTGGCGGCAGCAAGGCCCGGTAACAAGACAAACTTATGCCGAGCTATAAACTGCAAATGGTGCCCCGGGGAATCGTCAAACGTGAACACAAACACACAAATACACGAAATATACAAAAAAAAATTAACCAAGAGAAAACAACAACAAAAAATTCCAAAAAACCAACAAAATATACCGGACAAAAAAAATCAAAAAAGCAAAAAAACCTTGGAGGGGGAAAAAAGTGAAAAAGTGTAGCAAGTAAAACTGCCATAAA
Source organism: Melieria picta (assembly GCA_964056695.1). Lineage (NCBI taxonomy): Eukaryota > Metazoa > Arthropoda > Insecta > Diptera > Ulidiidae > Melieria > Melieria picta. The sequence continues at coordinate 10,454,873 of OZ057398.1, read as the reverse complement.
ATGCCAATAAATGAGCGCCGTCGAAGCGATGTGGCAACGTGGCAGCGAAATCCCATCAAGTGGTCAACAGCTGGTGCGCCCAGCCGTCTGTCGATAGTCAGAACACACACACACACTGCAAACATTGTTGTTGGCATTACTGTGTATGCTATTGCTGTTGTTTTAGTTGTTGTTGTTGTGGTAGTCATCGATGGCAAATCACTCGGCCGCTCAGTCGCTGCTGCCAATCTAAGCGCCAAATGCACGGCCGACTGAGCCGAGCACAGCGCGCGTCTGAAATGACTACAACGCGTGCGAAAGTGTTGCATACAAATGGGCGTTCGAGAAATTATTGCCACCCTCCATCACTCAGATGGCAGCGGCAAGTAAAGAATTGGCGTGAAAAGTTCATGAATAAGCCTGGAAAAGCGCCGCTTGATAAAACGGACTGAACTTCACTTCAAACACATCGACACAGACAACTCCTCACATGGCTGTGTGTGTGTGTGTGTGAATTGCTGTCATTTGTCCATCCAGCAGCATTGGTTTCCTTCAGGGCTTCCTCTGAAATTTGTCAGTCTCACTGTCAGACTGTTACCTCAGATTGTCTCACTCACTCACACATTTACACAATTACACAGCTACACTTACCGACAATATTCAGATAGACGGAATGTCCGATCGGTGGTGTTGTTGATATCTGACACTCGTAGATGCCGGAATCCTTGCGCTGTGCATAGCGAATGCGCAGCGTCCAGTCCTCGGCGTGCGGCGAGTGCATCGCCTCGAAGCGCTGATCCGACGTGTACGTGTAGCGGCCCACTGTCAGCAGGTGTATGTCACGATGTCGCACCCACGAGACCTGCAATCGAGAGGCACAAAAGCGCAAACTGCATAAATTTCAAATGGCTATGCATTGGTTGTTAGTGTTGTGTGAGTGTGTGTGTATGCGCCACTGACATATTGCAGACAGATGGCACAAGTGACATTTGTCCCTCGGGCGTCGCAAAGAGACGCATGAAGTCACTGCACTTAGGCATTTGCACTGCGCCGAGAATGAGACAGAATTGTTTTTTTTTGAGTCGAGAAGATAATTGCAGTAAAACATTGAATTTGTAGAAAAAAATTAATTATTTGTTTATTTAATTTTTTCAAAATTTAACACTAGAATGCCCAAGGTAGTCATTTTGACTATATTTTTAAAGCTAAATGGAATAAATAAATTGAAAAAATTGTAACAAAATTGTTTACCCCAATTTTGCAAAATTTACCGTAAATGCCCAAAAGTAGTCATTTTGATTACCTGTATAACATTTTCAGCAAATCTTACTGATAAATAGACAAATATGCATCTTCAATTGCGAAATATGAAAATTTCAAATAATTACAAACATTTAAAAAAAATAATATCATAGTTTGCTGTGACAATTCCCAAGATTTTCAATTAAAAATTCACTCATAAAATTAATTCAAAAATTCCAAATTCCAAATTTGATTCCATTTTATCCCATTTATGTGTAAAGTACGCTATTTTATTTAAATGAATTTACTTTGAAAACCATAAAAAAATAAAAACTTAATGCTTATTTTAGTTTAATCTCGTGTACATTTATTCATATTTGCTACATAAAAACCAATAAAATTTAAAAAAAGTCAGTAAACAATAATATAGTCAAAATGACTACATGTGGGCATTTTAGGTAAGTCAGATTCTCGGGCATTCTAGTGTTAGGAGAATTTTTAGGAGGAAGAATTGTTTAGGAGAAGGTTTAGGAAATTTATATTTTATGTTAGGGAATTTTTCGGATCCTTAGTGGATGTTTGGGAAATTTTTGGATAACGAAGTTTGATGTATTGGGAACACTGGTAACAAAACATATTTTGGCAACTATTTTAATAGCAGGGACCGTAACAGTTACAAGTTTTATTATAAAAATCAATGTTTAAGAGTTATTTTTTTGCTTTTTTTTAATGACTCAACAAATAAAAGTTATTTTTAATTTATATTTTAAAAATCCTAAGTATAATAACAATTATTTTTGATTTTTTTCTTATTAGTCCACAAATAACAGTTTTTTTCGAATTTTATTTTAGTTGTCCTATGATGTAGGACTTTTGACTTTTATATTGCGACTTAAAAAATAAAAGTCACTGACTGATTTTTATTGATGACTTTTATGAATAAAAGTCACTGAATGATTTTTATTGATGACTTAAAAAATAAAAGTCATTGAATGATTTTTATTGATGACTTTTATAAATAAAAGTCACTGAATGATTTTTATTGATGACTTAAAAAATAAAAGTCACTGGCTGATTTTTATTGATGACTTAAAAAATAAAAGTCATTGAATAATTGTTATTGATGACTTTTAAAAATAAAAGACACGGAATGATTTTTATTGAAGACTTAAAAAATAAAAGTCATTGCATGATTTTTATTGATGACTTTTATAAATAAAAGTCACTGAATATTTTTAATGATGACTTAAAAAATAAAAGTCATTGAATGATTTTTATTGATGACTTTTAGAAATAAAAGTCATTGAATGATTTTTATTGATGACTAAAAAAATAAAAGTCACCAATAATTGTTATCATAGGACAACTAAAATAAAAATCGAAATAAAACTATAATTTGTGGACTAATATGAAAAAATCAAAAATAATTGTTATTAAAGGATTTTTAACCCTAATTCCCAGAATTTTAAAAGTAGCGTAAATCCAGAAGTGAGACGGTCAGGCTTATATGAGCTAAATTACTGAAAACATTTGTTTAAAAATTACAAAAACTGTCTAAAATGTTAAATTTATAAATGCAATATAATTCTAACATTCCATTAGAGGATTACATAAAATAATGGAATCGAAAATCTTTTGGATTTATCACCATTTGAAATCTTTAGTGAGACTGTGAGGCTCACTTCTGGGAATTAGGGTTAAAATATAAATAAAAAATAATTCTTATTTTTTAATTTTTCCGTTTATTGCCAAGTTTGATTCTCCGTGCGAAAATAAATGTATTGGTATATTTCATTTATTTGCATGATTTTTCCTTCATAGTAAAATTGTTAATTATAGTTTTCATAAATAACTGTTATTTCCGGTCCCTGTTTAATAGTCAAAGCACCCTATTGTGTTAAAAATTTTTAAGCTTACAAAATGTAAGCTCGTTCTATCTCGTTCTCACTAATTCCTGACACAATGAAATCCCGCCAAAAATGGCACATTTTTATTTATTTCATTTGTTATATGTTTTGTTTTTGTTAAGTTTTTGTTGTTAAGCTGAAGATGAATAAAAAAAGGCTGCATTAAAAAAATTAAACGTATATTTTTATATTTATGAGAAGTTCCTTTAAACTGGCGCAAATTATTAAAAAAATTTTAGGAGATTTTTTTCAAAATTACTGAATACTGAAATTTTTCAAGATTTAGGAGAAAGTCATTTCAGCTATCTGGCAACACTGGTCCATTATGCAAATTGCTTTGAAATTGCACAACATTTTGCCAAAATGTGCAACACTCCTCACTCTTCTACAAAAAAACAATCGCGCTCAAACAATTAAAAAACTAAATGGATTACTTTTGATATTTTCACATAACAATTATGAGGCGTGTGTGCGCCGCATGTCGGCTGTCAGCTTTGTTTTCGCAAAAATCAAGCGGATTATTTTCATTCTGCTGACTGGGCGCGCAAATATTGGCCAAAGGCCAACGAAAATGTGAAAAAGTGCTCTGTGGCTGAGTGAGAATGCAATGAGGTCAAACGACACAGCTGGGTGTTGGAGGGGAGTGGGTAGATAATTCCAAGCAATTTCATTCACTCATTCATTGCGAAAATCAACTGACAGCAGAGCAAAGCGAATAACTTCAAATTCGAATTTTAGATATTATTTAGGTAATGCAAATTTTGGAAGGGGACCCTTTTTTAAAAGTGGTAAATAAACAATTTTGATTGTTTTTTTGAGTCTTTTTTGAGTGTTTTTTTAGTATTTTTTAACAACAGCAAACATATTTTAGATATCATTTAGGTAATGCAAATTTTGGAACGGGACCCTTTTTTAAGTGTGGTAAATAAACAATTTTGAGTGTTTTTTTGAGTCTTTTTTTGAGTGTTTTTTTGAGTATTTTTTAAATCATTATTAAAGATGAATATGAAGCCACCAATGCGACCCTTTGGCAATCCCATGCCACTGCCAACTTATTTTACGTGCAATTGATTTTTAGTTGAATCTCGCAGTTGGAAGCAGGACAGCAAAAGTGCGGCAACAGGATACTGGCACATAATGTGCACAGGACGAATGGGCGAGCGGCATTTCGCGTATTGCCGCATTTGAATATTTGTGCCTGCCGGGCTTAAAATTCAATTACGACAAAAGCAAAAGTGGAGCGCGCCGAGTTCACTTGCAATGCAAAGGCGAATCACGAAAATGTAAAATACAAAAAGCGAAAACATGTAGCAGATAGAAATTTGCTACAATTTTCGCTGTATATGTTTTTCAGACGCCCAATACACACACACAAACGCAACGCTTTGCGCTTTGCTGCTCTGCCAGCAATAAGGAAACGAATTCGTTTGGCGAGCATTTTCGTTGCTTCGTTGCTGGCGGCATGCAAAAAGGATGTTGATCCTTTGGCCAAGTGGAATTTTGGCTGGCGCATAAATAAAACGTGTTAGCGGCAGATATGACGAAGCGTTTTGCTATGCGCGCCTTCGATATTTGAGCAATGGCGCCAAAGTCTTCAATGGTTGCAGGCAGTCGGAAGGTGTGCAGTCAGTGGGGGAGAGCACAAATCTGGCCAAAAATCGTTTAAATTAAATTCAATAAATTTCAAAAAATGGTTTTAAGCATTTTTCGTTTGGTTGTTGTTGCCATTTCAGTTGACATTTGGCTGCGGATTATAGAATTTTTCGATGATTTTATGTGGCAAATTTGGCAGCTGCACAGCCAAAGCGGAAGTGGAAAACCTTGTTGGGCGCAATGACAACGCCGCCGCCGGGCAGTCAGTCAAGACGGCATAGTCGGAAATTTAACCGACAATCAGCGCAGCGCCAAATCGCCCTAATTGCGTTTAATGTTGTGTGTTGCGCCGAAGTTTGGGTCGTGGCGCAGTTTAGACGATATAATGATTTAATTTTATAATTGTGTGCTCGCTGTGCGGCCACAAGCCGCTCATTAAGTGTCGCGTTCAATTATGGCAAAATATGCGCACATTTGCCTTTAATTATGCCAATTATCGGTGCTGTTAGTCCTGTTCTCCTATTGCGCGCTTGATTACAATCAGCGCGTGTGTGTGTGTTAGTGTGTGTGTGTGTGATTATTGCTGTTATTGTGCTCGTTATTGTTGCCGTTGCACTTAATTACGTACAATTTACTGCAAAATCACACGCTGCAAATCAATTAACAGCAGCAAGAACGCATTTGAACGCAACAACAATGGCAACTGTCATAAAAAAAGGCAAAGGAGTAACGTTAGAATAAATAATGAGGATCGGCAAAGTGGAAAACGTTGTGAGGAAAATCATTTGCGGCAATTAAACACGTGCAAACTCACGTTTTAGGCTAAACGCTGCATTCAACCGCTGGCGCATTGACCCAGCAGGAAATTTGTAAGAACATGAAGAATGCAAGAACGAAGTCAGCACTGTGCACAAAGTAAGAATGGAATGAATAAAATTTATTGTTTGTTGGGTTATTTGAAGCCTTTGTCTATGGTAGAGTGTGAGGAGAGCTTTGACTTCATGAATTGGTAAGTTTGAAGATGATTCAAGAAGATTTATAAAAAGAGAAACAATTCAATAAAAATTGAGAATGCATCCTGATTTTAATACAGGACAGTAATAGCCAATTCCAATAGGCTCAAGAATTGAATATTCTTACAGATTATTTAACCAAGAACGCATTGATGTTTGTTCGCTAGGAGCTGGGCACTATTGGTGTGGATTGGGAAGTAGAGGAGAGTGACCATTCAGCTAAAAAAACTATATATCCAATGAAAGGTATTTATATGCTCTTTTAAAATATTTTTTTGATATGGTTAGTTAAATTTTCTTTTTGAAAAATTTTCTAATTTTTCTAAAAGTAGTTTTTCTCAAAATCTGTACACACTTTAGATATAAATATTCCGATCAAAATAAATAAGTTTTCATTACCTTTTTAAAATCGGCATCATTTTTCATTAAATTTTTTCTTTTTTAAAAGTCGTCGTTCATAAAAATAGGGATGTTTTCTAAAAGTAGTTTTTCTTAAAATCTGTACACACTTTAGATATAAATATTCCGATCAAAATAAAAGGGTTTTCATTACCTTAGCAATGGTGTTCCTTGTTTTAAAATCGGAATCATATTTTATGAAATTTTTTTTTTTGAAGAAAATTGTCGTTCATAAAAAATAGCGTGTTTTCTAAAAGTAGTTTTTCTTAAAATCAGAAGAATCATATTTTATTAAGTTTGTTTTTTTTTAAATCGTCCTTCATAGAAAATAGGGGTGTTTGCTAAAAGTATTTTTTTCAAAATCTGTACACACTTTAGATACAAAAATTCCGATCAAAATAAAGGGGTTTTCATTACCTTTGCAATGGTGTTCTTTGTTTTAAAATCAGAATCATATTTTATGAATTTTTTTTTTACAACCGTCGTTCATGAAAAATAGGGGTTTTTTCTAAAATAAGTTTTTCCCAAAATCTGAACACACTTTAGAAATAAATATTCTGATCAAAATAAAAGATTTTTCATTACCTTTGCAATGGTTTTCTTCGTTTTAAAATCGGAATCATATTTTATTAAAATTTTTTTTTTCAAAAAAAATCGTCGTTCATAAAAAATTAGGGGTGTTTTCTAAAAGTAGTTTTTCTCAAAATCTGTACACACTTTAGATATAAATATTTCGATCAAAATAAAGGGTTTTTCATTACCTTTGCAATGGTGTTGTTCTTCATATTCTTATCATATTTTACAAGATATAACCATTTTCATTTTTTTTAATTTTGACCTTTGACCCCTCATTACATCTGTAATATATATTAGCACCAAAAATGGTTTCTGTGTAGTTTATACTCTTGAAATAAGTGAAATAGGTGAAAAGGACATTTCAAATTCAACACATTTCAAATTTTTTAGCCGAACGGTCACTCTGCTTTACTTATACTGAAAATAGTTGCATTATGATGAAAACCGACCTTACGCAGAACTCTCTCCATGGTGAAATTGAAGAGGTCGTATGACAAAAGCTCATCTCGTTGGACTAGTTTGGCTAGTTTAGTAGGTAATTATTCGTTCAATTCCCTACGGGGTCAGTCAGTGTGCTGCCGACTTAATAGTTATGTGGAAAATTACACGTTTAGCTCAATTTCATTTGAGCTTTTTGGCGCTGTGCTATTTTTCACTACTAATTGCCTGACAATAATTACAACAGCAATAATTCAGTTCAGTTCAAATAGACAAAAAGACAAACGTAAAAAAATATTAGCTAATGAAAAGTGTGAAAAACGTTTGCGTGTAACTGAATTTTACTAAAATTGATTATGGGTTAGCAAGAAACAAAAATATTTCAATTGAAAACACATTAAAAACTTAATAGCCTAAAAATATGCCACTTTAATCACCACTAAAATACCATCGCAATACTAGTGTCAACACAGCGAATTTGTTAAGCACACTTTTAGGCGAACTTTCACTTGAACTTATTCCCAACTGGCCAATGCTGGCCTGGGTGAAGATCTTTTGAGCTGTCGCCGTTTCGGGCCATTTGCTTAAACTTGTACTTGTAGCATTCAGCTCAATTCATTACGATTAGAAAACATTTGGCAAAGTTGTGCCTTTAATTTGCCCGAAACGCGCAAAAGTTCCTGCGAGTCGACAACTTTTAAAGCAACGAGTGGAGGATGAAGCCATAAAGTGCTCAAAACTTAATTCGCACACACACAAACCAACACCCACACTCACACATACACACACAGCGAAATTTTCAAGTATTTATATGCCAGAGTGCAATTCAATAAAAATAAAGTACAGTAATTCAAAATTTTGCCAAACTTTTCCGCTGTTCTTAGTTGAACGTCAGAAATTTCTGCGCGCTGTAAAATTTCGTTGTGCAGGAACGCGCGAAATATTTGCGGCATCGGTGCAGAGATCTGCGGCGGCAAAAACTTTTAATCTTAAATCAACCGAAAACAAATGTTCACAAGCAATTTCTTGCGCACTGCAAATATTTACCCAATAAATTCCATTAAAACTAACAATTGCTTTATTTTTTGGCTTAAACGAACTCGAGTGCGAGAGCGAGACAGCAGGCGTCGAGCGTGTTGGGCGCATCTCGAAGATGACAGCATGGGAGCTGGCACAACTTTCTGGCACTTTCCGCACAAGTCAAGTAATAAAGCAGAAACAAAATCGAAAGCAACAATAATAGAAAATAACAAATAACAAGAAGGATAATAACAACAAAGTGGATAAAGATAAAATCGCCGCTATTATTAGACTTAAGTATTGCGAGACAATGCGCGAAAGAAACAACGAAAACGCAGATAAAACCAAAGACATTTGGCGCTAAAGAAAAGAAAAACCGAACATGAAAATGCAATAACTTCCTCGCGCCTCAAACAAACAAATTTCGTAACACAAAAAATAAAAGCAACACGATATATTTTTATATATAAATTTTTTATATATAAATGAAAAAGTATAAAGCAGCGGGCAACAATTTGACAGCTGAGAACTGTGAAGAGAAGAAGCCACAGAATTTTACCACACAACAATAACAACAATCAAAGCTGGCAAACAAACAAATAAGACAAATAAAATAAAGACAAAGTTCGCGTTAAATATTAAAAAAAAATTTCAAACATAAAGAGCAGAGCGGGGATCAACAAGGAAGTCACCAGCGGCTACAAAATCAATTCAAAATTTTTATATTGGATGAAAACTAAATAAACTTAAAGCAAAACATAAAACAAAATTTTTAAAAAGCCTTAAGTTATCAAATATAAGAATATAAATAAGTAATATGAAAACTTCAAAGTTTGGCTCTCTGGAAAAAAAATGAAAAAATTCTACTTCCCCATTCAAAGACTACAGCAATGGGATCTTTATGAGCCTAAGCGCCTAAAAGCACACAAAAAGCGATGTATTCTGCCTTCTTCTTCTTCTTCTGGTGGCAAGAAAATTTCAAACTTGTATTCGTGACAATTGCGGCGCCGCTGTGATAAACTTTACACTTTTTCATTTCCACAGCTAAACAACAACAACAATGAAAAGCCTTAAGTTGATGAATAAGTTGCGCGGAGCAGAATTGGACGCGACTTGCTGGACTGGCAGACAGCGGACATAAAACATGACGGCACACTGAACCTTTGCCAAGGCCAAAGTGATGTACACGACAACAATGACAACAGCAACAAAAATAATGACAACAGGAACAACAAAAATAATAATAAAACAACCTCCGTTTGGTGTAAATTTGGCGGAAGTTTATGCAATAATAACATTTTAATGCAGGCGGCAGAAGGTGAAATGATTTTTTGGTGGAGTCGGGCAACTGCTGACTGAAGTTCATCTCCTTAAGAAGAAGAAGAAGAAACAGAAAAGGAAGAAGAAAAAGCAAGCGCAAAACTTTGGCTTTGGCAAATTTACGTTCATGGTGGCGTAAATTTTGTTATTCTCCCGATTTGCTCGATTTGATTGACAAGCAGACAACGTTCACCGGTCGAGCGAGTAAGTGGACGAATACTTCAGTGGGCGTTTGACTTTGACATAATTTGCACTTCTTGGCGCTTGTCACTTTGTTGTTTGGTCACATTTTCATGCCTCGAGGCATTTTTGTGTAGCGGTCATAGCCAAGTGACACGGCAGCCGTTGTTGATAATTTAATAAGAAACATAACAAAAAACCATTTGAATTTTAATAAAATTCGCAGACTGAAGCAATGACACAAGTGGCTTAGCTGCCAGACAGCAGACAGAGTGCAAAAAATTACCATTTTTTGTTTGTAGAGATTTACTTTGTCAACTTGACACGTTCAAAGGTTCGATGTGCTGAAAATTAACTTTTTTTTTAATTTTGAATTGAAAGAAAATTCATAACCGAAAAAATATTTAAAATATCCAATGATTGACGCGAATTTGATGAGCTTAAAGCGCCAACTACTTACTGCCGTTGGCCACATTTCGGCACATTGACTTTAATTTCCATTTGTTGCAAATGGAAACCAATTGGACCCCCCGCCCCCCCACTCGCTGAGCCATGTGGTCGCACTTTGCATTCATTCCACTCGAACGCTCCGGCCCCAAATGCAAAACCGCACTCGAGCGCACGCCCCGAGCAGCGGCGTCGCCCGCCAAGGAAGTGAATTTCAATTTCAAGCACGTGAATCCTATGAAAATAAACCGCGGCCGCAGCGCGCGTCGACCACAATCCAGCAGCCGCTATACACACACACACACACACACACACACAGACAGGCTAAATTTTGCGCAGCAGCACAATTGCGGCCGCAAACTGTTATCCGGTCACGCTTCGGCGCGTTGCGTTGCGTTGCGTTGCGTTGCGCCTCGGCGGCCTTCGACACATGGCGATTATGTGCGGCATAATTTTCAAACGAAATTGACAGCAGCGCCAGCAAAGCCGAAAATGTAAATGAAATCACTGCCAGCCGCCAAACAAAGTTACTTTTGAATTATTTTTCGGCGTCCGTAGTTGGCCGACAGCATCTTGAATGCTTTGTAATGATTTTGCGGTCGCATAAATTGTCACCTTATTTTTTTACAATTACTTGTTTTCTCAATTTTTTTTTGTAGTTGTTTTGTTAGAAAACAAATAAAACATAAAAATGAAACTTGAACAAAAGTTTTCCCACGTGCGCGAGACGTGTTTTGCTGCTTGGAAAAGCCACATTACCCAAAGTTGGGTTATTTGTTGTTGCACACACAAACAACACACACACATACAGCCATAATTTCATGTTGCTGACAGCTGTGCGTTGTGTGTGCTTTATGATTTATCGGTTAACGTACTTACACGAGTTGATGTTTATTTCGCATTTTTTGTGACTCGAATGTTAAGTCGACGATGGAGTGGAGTTTGAAAAAATCAAATTCAATAAAAACAATATTGTTTACAAATTAAATTGTAAAATTTGTTCATAGAGAATTTACACATAAAGTAAAGAAGTAATCTCTGCTTAAAGTCAAAACTTTGATTGGAGACTTTGCCAGACATATTACACCGTGCGTCAGCATTTTTCACACCGGGAAAAATCCATATGTGCGTGAAACTAGAGACCAAATATAGTAATACTGCGTACTTAGTTTTTAATTTTTACTTCCTTTATCCTTTTAAAAAAACTTCAAAATTTTGAATGGGATAAAAAATAAAAAAAATATAAAAAATACTTAACCTCGTTAAAATATGGCAATATGTATATCAAATGAAAGAGGAAAGGCTCAAGAATTTAAATAAAATTAACTTTTTATCTATTTGTATAAAAAGGATATGAAAAAGGTCCTTTGAAAATTTTAATCCTTTATATCCTTGAAAATTTACATAGAATTTTCTTGAAAAGTAAGTATGTTAAAACCCCAAATCTCACGTGATCACGTGCCAAAATTTCATTACTCTAACTTTATTGGTTTGAAAGTTATTAAAAAAAGGCGGAAGCTGCAAGTACAAAAATTCTAATTTATTTGAGTATCAGTATTTTAAATAATAAATATGTACATAGATACAAAATCAATGAAGCGAGAATAATGAAATTTTGACACCTGATCAAGGAGATTTGGGGTTTTAACATACTTACTTTTCAAGAAAATTCTACATAAAATTTCAACGATATAAAGGATTAAAATTTTCAAAGGACCTTTTTCATATCCTTTTTATACAAATAGATAAAAAGTTAATTTTATTTAAATTCTTGAGCCTTTCCTCTTTCATTTGATATACATATTGCCATATTTTAACGAGGTTAAGTATTTTTTATATTTTTTTTATTTTTTATCCCATTCAAAATTTTGAAGTCCGTTTGAAAGGACAAAGGATGTAGAAATAAAAGACTGAGTACGCAGTATTACTATGTTTGGTCTCTAGTTTCACGTCCATATGGATTTTTTCCGTTGTGAAAATTGTTTTTTTATTTTTGTCGCACGGTGTTACAGACTGTTTTTGTCTTTGAAATAAAAAGATTCAGTTGACTCTTTTCGAAAGTTTAAATCCTTGTTTCACTATGACCAAAACTCAAAGCATGTCTGGACTGCGGAGAGAAACATTTCTGTAGCGTACTATGCCATCGCGAGCACCCAGTATGACATTTTGTCCTCATCAGTCTGCGAGTTTAATTTGTCCATTTCGTCTAACGTAAGAAAATTTATTCACCTACAACATTCCAAGAACTTTTCAAGGCACCAATAGCGCTGCATATCTTTAAGCTTTATAGCACAATTCTGAAAGTGGTTTAGGAGCTTTAGATGAATTTGTGCAGCTCCAAAGCCCAAAATGAGAATTGAACTCTATTTTGAGGCGAATATAAGTTTTATATTTAGATCAGTTGAATATTTTGAGGCGAATATAAATGATGTAGTTCAATCAGGTGAAAGAGAATCTGTTGGATCAGTGGTTCAGTTGGATCAAAGTGTTTCAGTTGAATCAGTTGGATCATTGAACATTAAACAACGCTTTAGAAAGCATTCTAGTTTAGTATTTCATAACAACGCTATGCGAAGGAAAGTATTTATTTGTAAAGCTTTAGGCAGCAAAGTATTTGGCTGCTTTTTACGACTAACCAAAAATGAGTTCGTTCCTACGATGATCGGTGGCATTCGAACGCTCTGGTAGGTTCGTCAGGAAAGAAAAGTGGGATTGGCTGGCTCCAAGGCGAAGCTAACTTAGGCCATGAATTCTCTTTGTGATATCACAAACAATCGGTTATGAGATCGTTCATTCGCTCATTTAACTAGTTTGAGTTTTTTACAAAGTTCATTTGACTGTAAATAGTCACCTGGACCCCCTAGACTGTAGAAGAAGACACAGCTCTCTCGGAAAACTGCACCTAAATTTAACCATAAAAAGACCAAACAGTTTCTGGACTTAGGGCGTGACACAATCTTCTCTACACGTGCAGTAGTTGGGATTCTCTTTCAACTGCGACTCTGGAAATGAAGAAGAGAACGCTGTGCATTCTGGATCATGAATAATAAAAACATTTGACCGACCCTCCTTGTTTGATCTAACTTGCACATTGTTGGTCATTTACTATTTTACTTGTCTACCTACTCATTGATTGAGTTCTGATAAATTTCAACTACATTTCAATACAAAAAACAATGTCAAAGTTTCGTGCATAAATATAGTAAAAAAAAATGTATGTTAAACCTACTTAAAGCATGCAACGACTTGTTTTTCTTTCTATTTTTATTTACCATTGTCTAGACAGAAAATGTTATAGCTAATTTTGTGCATATTGAGTGACATTCAGTGACATTGAGGGAGCAGTTGAAACCGATGAAAACAAGTGATGGTATGTGGGCGAGAAGAAATGTGAGTTGTTTGATGGGTTTTGTCTTGAAGTCAGATTTTGTGATTTTTGTTATCATGTTTTATTTATATTTTTGGTTTTTGTGCCGTCATGGTGTCTTCTTGTTATTCTTGTTCAAACTACATTTCACTTTAGCATGGAATTTGAAACAAGAATAAACTGACATTGAAAGTTTATGCAACTAATAAAAATATTTCAAACGAAAATGTCATTTTTCAAGACGAGCCTAACCCAAATAATTGAATTAATGAAAAAGAAAGACTGGGTCTTCTGTACCACGGCGTCTGAAGAATGAAAACTGAAGAATGAAAGCTGCAAGAAAATTATTGAGCATCTTCTCTTCTAATTTCTGGCGTTTGCAAGAACACAGTTTTGATTCTTGGGACAGCTGTTTCTCAGTGTGTTGAGCGGATCTAGAGAAGATGTTCTCATCTGCTCAGGCGAGTCCCTCTCCATGTGGTATCACAATGGGCCACATGGCTTAATTGATGCTCCAAACGGCAGACAGCCACTCATGTTAACAAAAATTCTTTTGCAATCCCAATATGAGACTCAAATTGTATGAGACTCAATTGTATGCTCTTTTATATGTTCCATTTATAGTCTGAAATACAAGCAAAAACAAAAATATTTCGAATTGCTCGAAACAAAAAAAAATTAAAAACTTTGCATATTTAGAGGCTCCTAATTTTTTAAGGAAAAAGTATGAAAATTACTATGGTACATTTTTGCTATTATTTCGATACGAATGTGTATTCCGCCAAATAATTTGGCTGTGTTGTATTGCTTGATGTTTCTTCTTAAGATATTCATATACTTCGTAACTTGATTTATGAAACATGTGTACAATTTTCGCCATCAGAAAAAACGCCTTAAAATTCCATATTTTCCGACTTTGAGGTCCAATTACCGCGGAATTTTAAAACTTATAAAAATAAGTTGCATCGGAAAAGAAGCCGTGCGGTGTTGTTAATGCGATAAAGTGAAAATCATGTCAATCGGTTTTTGTGGTTTAGAAATTACGATCAAAAATATGGAAAAAGTAGAGGAAAAACTGAAAAAATGACACGGTACCTATATCTCACTAACTAGACCTGCTGGAAAAAATCTGAGGATAGATTCGAAATCAGCGCACCCAAATTAGTAAGAAACGTAGAAAAACTCTCTGCAACAGAAAAAAGTGTTTTTTTGTTGTGCTGTGTAATCATTTATCATTTCCCGATACTCTTTCTACTCTTTTCAATAATCCAGAAATCCACACTAAATTAATCTTAAATTTTCTGTAATTTTTTGTCGCATAAAAATTAAAATGGTGACTATGTTAGAACACAATCAATAAAGAATGACAGCGTTGTGAAGTAAAACTTCAGAGCAATAAGCTGTGGAAGTTCGAACATAGTAATTGAAAAACCCTGCACAGTGATTCGTTCCATAGACAAAATTCAAAAAATTTATAGTCTCAGAATTTAACGATTTTGATGTCATTTGAAAGGTAAAACTCCAACTAAGAAAACTCCAAAAAATCTGTGCAAAAAAATTAATTAGTGTGTGCAAAAGTGGTTCAAAGTTGAAACTTTTTTTACATATTTTCTGTTTTTTAGTCTATTGAGTCAAAAAAAGAAAAATTTTAAAATACATCGTTAGCGCGAAGTTACTTAAACTTTCAATATAGATTAAGAAATAATGTGGTCATTTTCGCTTTTAATGTTTTTTCAAAATTTGCAAAGCTGAGGCGTTTACTTTACTTTTAATTTAAAATATATTTCAAAATTAAAAATCTGAAAATTGACAAAACATAGAGGAAAATATCTAAAAAGTATGTGAAAGCATGTTCCTGGATTTTTTTTATTTTAAGCAGCATTCTTTCTTTGTCGGATAATGTAATTATATCCTCCGATATCTTCCGATCTTAGAAAATAATTCAATTTGAAAAGTGGTCTAAACACGTATTTTTCGACAAAATGTATTTTTTTCATCCCTAAAAGTATGCAATTAGCATGAAAAATTGAGAAAACTGCAAAAAAGCAAAACATACGTCTATTATTATCGTTTTTATTGCAAAACTAAAGGCTTCTAAGACAATTTATTTTACTCTTTGCAATTATTCATGTTGACGTTACCGATTAAATGTAAAATCTGAAAAATCTAGCCAACACACTGGTTGCTATAGCTCACCAAAAATGACGAAATTTGCAAATTTAAGTCTCAGACATGGCCATCTACAAAAGTTTAAGAAAAACAAAATAGAGATTTCAATTCAGACCATGATTAACTAGTCTACCAAATTTTATGAAGAACGGACCACTCCTTCTAATTTTGTCCCGCGGTTGTATGGAGTCGAATCACTGTGAAATCGTTTGATTTTCAACAAACTTGTTGACAGTCAACAATCAAAAAGTCTTTCAAATTACTTGCAAAAATTTCTTAGAAGTTTCTTCTCCTTTCAACAGAAATTGTTGAGTACGAAAATTTCGAGTACGAGAAAAACAAAATTGAAAGTACACATTTTTATTATTATTTTACAATCACATTAAATGCGATTGCAATTGCACTAAATTGAAAATTCAATACAAACACAAATTCAAACACAACACCAATCGAAGGCAACTCAGGAAGATGCAACTCGACGGCGTCCTGTCTGCAGCATGCAACACAAAATACCACGCGGGACGAAGCGACTGGCGGCCAAGACAAAAAAGGCAATTTGCGTTGTTATGCCAACGTGCGGCAGCTGGCCGAATGCCTGTCGAATTGCCAATAACAGTGCCAGCGAACATGGCCAACAGTTGCCAAAGAATTGTGACTGTGAAAGCCTGAGATTGAAATGGAGAATGAGAGGCAGATTTGGAACAAAGCTGAAGATTGACTGAGTTGAAGCAAAAACCACTTTGCGAACTACCAACTGCCACATGGTGAGTTATTCTTTTTGGATTATATGCGTTTGCTTTGTTGTTGTGCGGCGAGCCGAGTGTTGCGGCGCAATCAAGCGTTTAGCGAGTGGTTGGGCGAATTGTTAAAGTAACAAAGCATACATTCAGGCGTAACCAAATCGAGCACAGCAGTGTGTGCTTACATGCGCACATATATATATGTGTGTGTGTGTGTGCATATATACCAAATCTGCGCCAGACAATAAGGGGGGAAAACTCACAGCCCAACTGGGGAATAGTATAAGTAAAGTTCAGTTCAGGGTGTGCAGCTGTTGCCGCAGTCAATGGACCCAAGCGAAGTATTGAAGAAGCGCCAGAAATTATTTTGTGAGCGCGTTCGTATTAATCAATGCACTTAACACATATTTTTTGCAGCCAGCTGATAAAGTTTTCTTCGAAAAAAAAACGTTGACAGTATTAAGAAAGCATTTGCTTGCTTTTATGAATACTTTAACCCTTTCGTTACAGCTTTTTACTGGGCAAAGTTAAAATTTTAAGTTTTACGTCTTAGGCTTCTATGTGGTTATATTAGCAATATTCCAAAATAAATTTTTTTAATTTTTATACTCGGACCCTGTATTTTAGAGTGTTTTTCTATGTTTAATTACTTAAACATAAAACTTTTTACGCATAACGAAAATTTGAATATTTCTTCATTTACTTCAGCCAAAATAAAAAAAAAAGTATCTAAATTGAAAGAAAACGTCAAATTAAAAAGTTCTCTAATTTTTTCTGCTTCTTCTATGTCAAGATATTCCATTAAAAAAACGTGTACACTTCTCTTCTTTAAACTTAAATATTCAGTTTATTAATTTCGTATTTTTCCTAAAACTTCAAACTATTCTAAAGACCAGCAAAAAAATGTATTCTTGCAACCATAGAGGATGCAGACGTCCACAAACTAGCATGTTGCCATATGGCAACAAAATAGCGAAAGGATTAATAAGCCTAGCAATGACCCGCATCAGCTGCACTAATTGGCACACTCTCACATACTCAGCACACACACATATATGCTTACATACATTACCTTCATACATATCTACATTTATGTCTGCTATATCTAAACGTTGGCTGCTTTGTTTCGCTGTCGGCATGCAGCACTTTCATTCACCTTCATTTGTCTCTAACCGAGCGGAAATGATGAATTTCGCTTCGCCAGAGTAACTTCCAATAAATTCAACAAAAAAATTTAGTTGTTTGCACAAAAAAAAACACCACAAACAATCAACAAGGCAGCAGCCGTGTGGACTTTGCAGATTCCGCGCAGTTGTGTTTTTTTGAGTTGGTTTCTTGTTGCCTGTGTTTGATGTAGCGACATGTGTGAAAAAAAGCTGAAGCAACATTTTTCATGTTACCTTTCAGTCTTTGTTGTCGGTAGTTTATTAATACGACTCACTCAGTCAGCGGGCGACTGGCTCACACTGAAGCTACGCTGATGTGGCGATACTTACACATGAACAAACACACACAAACACACACACACACACACATACACATCACTTGCCAGTGAAGTCGTTCACTTACGTATTCGCTTGCCAGAGACATTCCGTGCCAGCAGCCGCGATGTGCCTTTTCCGGTTGCGCTACACACATCCAGACGGCATACACTCGCATACTCGTAGATTAGAAAGTGTTTTGGTGCATGAAGTTTCGATACAATAGACCTTTCTTAACCATTCGATTCATCAGTTTGAAATAGTTTTTCAAACTGATGAATTGATCTATGAACCAACGCATCAACCACTAACCGACTACATACGTTCGTCAATTGTTGCCTTCAGTTTGCTTTGAGCAAAAGTTCTGAGATAAAACTGGAATCGATTCGCTCTAAGCGCATAGTGCAGGTTAGTGTAGGTTGCGTTCCTGGCAGCGCTGCAACGTGACCGCTTCGTTTCGAACGCTTTATGCTTGTTCCGAGAACGCTTCGTTGAACTTTGCCAGCAAACGGGACGGTGACTTGATGCGTTTCGGCGCAAACATGAACCCATCGTTAGATTACATTTTCTTCGCACAAAAGTCAATCACGTGTGCAGCGTATCTATGTATGTATGTGTCTAGCTGTCTGTCTGTGTCCGTTGGGCTGTGTTACGGCGCTCGATGATGTAAGGTTATGAACATTTGTGTGTGTGTGTGTGGGTGTGCATTTCTGAGGCCCGGCGACGGATTAACAAAGCGGCCGTATAACCTTTGCCCCATGTGTGCAGTTAACAAAGCATACTTTTAGGCGCATCCGGCGGTCAAAGTGTGCTTTACAATACACAACTTTTAGTTTACTAGAAAACGTTTGCAACGATTGTGCTATGGGCTGCAATTCGCGCAAGCCAATTAGACTAAAAGTCTGACAGCCCGAAAGTATGCTCAAAGTATTTGTAAACTAGTAATCCAGTTTCCTGTTAATATAATACACTTTATCGCATACTTTTAGGATGAAGTCTAGGAAGGTCTGCGCTGTGTTCGTGTTTTAGAAATGCCACATTAATACAAAGAGTCCTCATCAACAGTTTGGGTGATAGACATAAACACATCTAAACATAATCACATATATACTTGTACATACATACATATATGTATACTCAAAAATAGGTGTGGGTATGTATGTATGTGCTTTAATATTGTTCAAGTGAGAAAAAAAGGTTGTTTTCTTTATTTTTAGTTGATGCTTTTTTCCGGTTTTTGTTTTCTTACCCACTTCTATGTTGTAGTCTTTTCATTTAATATCTACCCTTTTATGTTGTGTTTTTACCTATTTTGCTCTTCTTTTTCTACTTCGTCCTGTGTCAACATATTTGCAGTTGTATGTACTATGTATGTAGTAAGTTGGCATGCTTTGTTAGTATTCCAAGGGTCAATGCTGCGAAAAAGCATGTAATCTCCGTTGAATATTGGCTGTCAATGTGCAATGAAGCAAACGACATTTTTTCACGTCTACAAGCAAAAATATTAGCTCAAGCAAGCGAAATGACAATACAAGTTGATTGTAGCAGCTTTCGAGTTAGTAAGGTACAAAACAGTTAAGATTTCAACATATTTTTAGGCATTTAATCTGGCTGCCTACAATGAGGAGGAAATAAGCCTAAAGATTACAAAGTAAATTGCTGTTCTACTTTATTAACGTGGCAGGCTCAGCTGGATTAGCTTTAATTTTCAGATGGAAGGTTAAAGACAATTTTTTTTAGTAATATTTTATTTTTAGTGAGTGGAAAAGCAATCAAAATTATTACGCTTTGACATTAAATTCTAGTGAAACAAAATATGATAGACAGAGCTTTGGAAATGCATGGAATGTGCTGTCTGCGGTGAGTAATTGCTAGATCTTTTAAGACTTTATATTTAAGCAGTTCACTCGATTGAATTTTTCAGCTTAATTTTTATATTCATGCTGAACTCAACTGATGCTGAGTTCAACTGAACTGTACAACGAGATTTAAGAAAATATTTGCAATTAATGAACAAATTAAGGAACAAAACTTTAGCACTGATCTAGGAGATGAAAGGACCATAAGACGAACAAAAAGTTTTGTGCTTAAAGTTTGATGCTTTACTCAGAAGTTGATTGGTCTTTTAGGTTTTCAGATGCTTGGATCAAATAAATAGATAGGTTCAGTAAATAAGGAGAAAGTTGTGCTTATTTTATGAACAACTATCTACATACTCTACCCAAACTAGGAAGAAAGTTCTTGTCCTTAGATTTACATTCAAAGGAAGCCAGAGTTTTTAGAAAAAAAAATAGTATCATAATTGAGACAGAATGTTGCTCTCAATTTTTGAATCAATCCACTTTGGCATTATGATTTAAATTCTTAAGCTAAGACAGCAATAAGAATTACATAATTAAAGGCTTTTACATATTTTGTGGGGGAAAATATTAAATTAAATTTAAATTTGATGAGAATTTAAAATGACTAAGTTCACTGCTGCACTCTGAATAATCTCCTGAAATTCGCATAAGAGAAAGTGTGGCCCTCTAAAGCTTAAAACTTTCCTTTTTCTAACCTTATCTATTTTATTGGGTTGGCAAGAAAGTTATTTCGGTTTTATGTTGTGAAATAAAGTCAACTTTTTCATACAATAAATGCACTTTAATCAATGATATATATTATTCGTTTTGTGCAATAACATTTCTGGCAACTCCATGATTTCACGCTCATGGAACTTCTGGCCTTTATAAGCAAAAGCTGAACCAAGTATGAATTAAAGGTATCATCACTCGTGAATGTTTTAGCCAGAGACCTAAAATAATTATTATCCATATTTTTGGGAATACAAAAATTGCCCTAATTTAAGAAATTTCTATAATTACACTGCACAACAAAATCAAATTTTTTTTTAAATAACAAGGTTCTGACAACGGATTCTGGTAGAGGGGGCCAAAAACAAATATACGTGTATCGGCGTTTTGAAAGTTTACGTCTGAAGTTTTTTTAGGGGGGTCAAAGTTTTCCCCTTTTTGCACATTCTTATGGTGAATCGGCATACGAAAACCATGTAACCTCACATTTTAGGTATATGATGTGTTCAGCAATTTGATGTAAAACTACAAAGAACATTTTTGTGGAGCATTTTAACCCTGTAGCTCCTATTTGTATGGGTCAATTTGACTCTTTTTCTAAAATGCCAAAAATGTTTTGTAAAACAGGACTTTTTAAGGACAAAATATACCGCGAAAATATTCGTCATAAAATTCTACTATAGGTCTCTGAATACATCAAAGCTCAGAAAGTAACTTGAACGCCAGAATTAAGCCAAAACTGAAAATGTGTTCAAGTGTTTATTTCGTACTTAATCAAAATTGGTACTCAAATTAACTGCAGAAATCTAATTTCCACCAACAACTAAACAATTAAAAATCAATTCATACTCAAAATGTGGTAAGGCAACGTAAAACAAAAAATGTCTTTCATAAAAGTTATGAAGCAACGTACAAAAATTTTTCTTTCAAATAATAGTTATCGGCAACGTAAATAACAAAAAAATCATAAATAAAAGTTATGAAGCAACGTAAACAAAAAAATCCCAAAATAATAATTATCGAGAACGAAAAAAAATTTGTTTCTCATAACAGTTATTACGCAACGTAAAAATTAATTGTCGCAAATAATAATTATAATCAACAAATAAAATTTATGTTGCATTGTAATAGTTACATTGCAATTATTTTCTTAAAAACTTATAATAGTTAAGTCCCTGGTTTTACCATTCAAAGAATTTTGTAAACATCGAAATCAATGATCAGCTGAAAAGTTAAAGAAAGAAACTAGTAGGGAATGGATAGGGGCTACAAGTCTTCCTGCACGAACTTCCTGGATTCTTTAATGAATCTCAGGAGACTGCGCAGCGTAAGTGAATGGACCTCGTCCATCCTCAATTACCCTTACTTCCAGTTTTCTCTTTTCTTCAACGTTCAGTTCAATGGGCTACGGATCCTCAATACTTAAAAGTACCTCACAAGTTGTTTTCTTGTCTGCCCTTCAAACAATCAATTATTCTACTATTTGTTCCTTTGCTTAAATATTTCAAGGCCTAATCCTTACTAGTACTTACTACTACTCTTCCTTACCAGTAAATCGCTGGTACTCAATCAGCCAAAGTACAGAAAGTGTTAAACGTCAACTTCGCTGTGCAGTTCCACCCATTAAATAAAAAAATCAATGCTAATGCCCAACAAACATCCATTAAAATGACGCATTCAAGGCGCATCTTTTCGTGGCATACTTTTAGGATGATTTACAATCAAATTAAAACTTTTGCCACATTGTTGTTGTTATTGTTGCTTGTCATTTAGTTGTAAGCACACATTTAAGTATTTTGCTTTGCTTTCGCTTTGCGCTTTTCGCTTTCCGTTTCATTACACTTGTCTGCACCGTCGACACTTTCGCCACAGTTTTCCTTGCAAGCAGCACAGCAAAACAAAACGCGAAAACACAAAAATCCGCCCATTAATCATTGCATTTGAAGCTTGAGCTTAAAAAACACTAAGCACGCTCGCCATAAAAATGTATCAATGCGTCGCGCAAAACTCATAAATACGCTTTGCGCCACTAACAACAACCAACAAAAAACCAACAACCACCTGTCATCGGTCTTCCGCTTGCGCCACTCACTGGGCGCGCATTTGCCGTGCAATTCGCCGTAATGACACACTGTGGCAACGCCGCGTCGCGCCAACTCAAGTGTGGCGCGAATTTCGCTTTCGGGGTAATTTCGTTGCTGAGGGAAAACGCTAAATGGAGAACACCGAGACTTCCTTGCGGGAAATTGTTGAATTACAACAACAGCGCGCAAGACGGTGAACACTGTACAGGACAGACAGGCAGACAGACATAACAACAGCGAAAATAAAACAACAGTAAAGCATAGCACAACAACAAAAAATGTCGCAAAGCAGCGCCGACGTCGAAGGTAGACGGCGACTACAACTGTTGAATTTTAAGCTTTGAATTCTTAACGATGCGTCAACTTTGGTGGTTGGTGGGTGGGTGGGTGGGTGGGTGGGTGAGTAGCTGAGTCGTTGAGGCAGGCAGCAAGACGGTTGCTGTAGGTTTAAGTGTTGCTGTTGGTGTTGGTGCGGGCGTTGCTGAAGACGGAAGTGGCGCATTGCCACATAATGGCGGCAGTTGTTGTTGTCGTTTTTATTTCGCGCACAATCAGTTTATTACACAACCACATAAAGGGCGCTGCACAACAACAACACCATAAACACATAAAAAACAAAACATAAACCTGTGGGGAAGTGAAGTGATGCGACTCGGAGCGGCGGCGGCAGCGAAATGGCGAAAACGTTGATTTACAACGGAAATTGTAATTGAATTGGCTCGCCAGTCGCGGCCACTGTTGACATTCTTAGACTGACTGTGTAACTTTATATATATATGTACATATATATACATGTGGGGTATTTGTTGTTGTTGTTGCTGCTGCTCCATTCAAGCGAAATGTGTGCGTGGCTGCACTTAGAAGCGGCAGCAATCAGCACAATGGGCGCAACGGCAACTTTAACCTTTCGGGCCATTGTTCAAGTCCGGACAGAAGTCATGCAAACAAAGCCACGTAAGCTCAGTTGTCGGCAGTCAGGTGAAGAAGTCAACGCAACACAAAATCAACGTAAGGCAATGGTTTTTGTGTGTTCTCGTCGTATAACAGAAGCGACATTTTCGTGTCTATATGAGTGTGTGCGTGTGTATGTGAGAGATTATGTGTGAATGTGTGTGTGTGTGTGTTTGGCATGAAAACGACAATCAGCGCACACATAAATCAGCCATTGACGAAGATATATGATGATGTTTCCTCATGTTAACATGTCTCAGGGAAATTTGGTTTTTATTTTGGGACACCCTGCAGTCACGAGGCGAGGCATATTAATTGGCATGGTGTGTCTGGAAAGAAGGCGGGTTGGTTAGGAAATAGTCTAAGGAAAGAGTCCAAGAAGGGGTATTAGGAGAGAGCGAAATTCGAGGTTCGGCCACTAGGTGCGAAGAACACAATTAACATGGATTATTTTCAGCTCAAACTATGAATCGAACCAACAGCCTCTGGTGTGAAGAAACGTGGCGATACCTGCTAAATGAGACCTGGACTCAGGAACTTAGTTATTAACAAAAAAAAGTAGGGCTGTTTAAGAATTCTGTTGAAGTATTCTGCTTAAGGGTTCTGCTTAAGACTACCATCTGGTAACCCAAGACTTAATGGCCTTCGAGTAATGAAGAAGCTAACTGCTTAACCCTTTCGCTATTTTGTTGCCATATGCCAACATGCTACTTTGTGAACGTCCCAAGCCTCTGTGGTTTCAAGAATATATTTTTTGTTGATCCTTAGAATAGTTTGAAGTTTTAGGAAAATACGAAATTAATAAACTGAATATTAAGTTTAAAGAAGAGAAGTATACACGTTTTTTTAATGGTATGTCTTGACATAGTAAAGGAAGAAGAAGCAGAAAAAAATTAGAGAACTTTTTAATTTAACGTTTTCTTTCAATCTAGATACTTTTTTTTTTTAATTTTGGCTGAAGTAAATGAAGAAATATTCAAATTTTCGTTATGCGTAAAAAGTTTTATGTTTAAGTAATTATTACAGCCACAACGATGTGGTTGCTCTCATAGAAAAACACTCTAAAAAAAATGGTTCCGAGTATACAAATTAAAAAATTTCTTATGGATGTTGCTAATATAACCACATAGAAGTCTAGAACGTAAAATTTTAAATTTTAACTTTCCCCAGTAAAAATCTGTAGAGAAAGGGTTAATCTAACTGAACCTAACTTCAGTGTAGGGTATATGAAACTCGGTAAGAGCTACTAAAACATTTATATTTAAATGAATCAGTCTTATCTCGTACTTTATTACGATTTGTCAGGAAGCGTTGTTTTTCTTTTTTATTTTTTATTTGTTTTTCTTTAGTACTTTTCTACTCTTGTTATTTTTTTTGTTTCTTTTGTTTTACTACTTTTTGTATTTAATTAATTTATTATTTTTTTCTGATTTTTTATTTATTGTATTTTTACTAAAAAGTATTTTTATTTGTATGCCTGCGTCTACATTGAGCCTTGTTAGCTGTAGAAACGTATTAAGCGACTCAAATTAGGGTTGAATAAATATCAAAAATTGCTGCAGCAATAATTGGGAACATTTACAAGGTAAGTTTTGCGAAAATTTTGTATTGGCTGAATTTTGTGTTGACAGAAAAATTTATGGCGCTTGTTTGTATAATTCGTTTGACATTGTTTTCAAAAGTTGTGCTAATTTGAAGGCGACAGTGTGGGAACTTAAATCAAGTAGTGTGATGAGTGTGCGACAATGTACAGAGAGTGAAAGAGAAAGAAAGAGAAAGACAGAGAGGGAAAAACACAGAGAAAGAGATGGAAAGGCAGATGGAAAAGTTTCTGGACTAGGAAGTGAAGGGAAGAAGTAGAGAAAGTAGGTACCCTGTTCTCACTTCATGGAATTAGTGATATAAGATGCAATATGCATCCAAGAACCAGTATTGACAGATCCTGACAAACTTCAGCGACAGGTTTTTGTACTAATTTAGTTTATGAAAATTCTTTTCTCATAACTTTAATTCGTCTTGCATCACCCAAATTTAATATTTTTGTATTGCGCTCAATAATATCAAACAAGCTGGTTTTTTAGTCAAATGTGCCAATTATCAGCCTAAAAGTATGTTTCATAAACAGTGTTTTAATGTACTTTGCGGTTATTTGTTATTACTGAGCATTTACTTTGATTCTGATAAAATTTTATGAAACATTAACTTTATTAAATCTAATTAAATGCTATTGATTCTACATTAAATCAACATTTGAAGCTATAATTTAAAGTAATTGACTGTTGCTTTCTGTTTTGGCGCAACTGAATGATCTCTTAATTATGTATGAATACTTGTATGCATACATAATACTACATACATATTGCTTTCGAGTACCTGGGGCCTGCACTTGCACTTTCGATGTAATACAATAATATCCAGCTGTGGTCCATAATTAGACGTTCGAAGGCACCAATTCACATACAAATATAAATGTACAGACAGCAACATGATTGAACTGAATAGATATATCTGCTACAAGAGATGGGATTTGTTGGATTTGTATGCCATCTCAAATGGAATTAAGCCAATTAGTGATTTATGAACACATTTTGCATGTGTTTACATGTATGAATGTAAAATAATTCACATGTGAGTCGAGTACTGAAGTACTTTGATTTGTATGAAATTGAAGCGTCAATCAATGAGACTGAAAGCTTTAGTTACATGAGTTTGAGTAGATACAATCATTGATTAGATTTATATGTACATGCGTAGGTACCTATGTATATACAATGTGTTGGAGGCATAAGTCAATTAGTACTTTTAAGTATTATGTGCATGGAAACCTGAGGTTATAATTTACAAATGTAAACCATAGAATAATAAAACGATGGCACATGCTGATTCATATTGATTCATCTTTGATCACTCATATTTTGTTTTCAGTTTTTGGTTTGTCTTTATAGTCTTCTTCCAGCTCTTTGCAGCTAGAAAATAGTACACAAAGACTTACAATAGTTGTTTTAAAAAATCTTTTAGTCATCTTCATCTTTGATTCGTATTTTATTTATAGTTTTTGTGTTCATATTTTTGTAGTGTTTTTTATTTTTCATGTTCAATCTTTACACAACTTGTGCTCTTTGTAGCTAGAAACTGTACGAAAAGACTTTCAATAGTTGTCTGGAAAAATTTTCTAGTTAGCAAAAACTTTGCCATTGTGTACAACTGCAAACAACAACAATGCGTAGCTCAGCCATCACTCAAAATAGAAGCAAAAAACTTTGATAATGCACAACCAAAAATAGTAGAAAATAGTAAGAATCTACAATTTCGTTGCATACTTTTGTATGCAAATCTATAGCGGCCAGCAGCCAAAGGAGCCAACAATTTAACTTCGTTTATAAGTTTTGCAAAACTATAAAAATAGAAAAAACATTGTTGGCAGCAAGTGACAGAGCAATTAGGGTGGCAAGCATTCAATTAGATTATAATTTCTGGGAAGATTAATGTTGAGAAAGGCATTTTGAGATTTGCTGTTGTGTGAAATATTTTTTAAATTTATAAATTTTTATAAATTAAATAATATTTTAATTAATTAAATAATAATTTAAATTATATTAATTTAATTAATTGAATTTATTACATTTAAATTGAATTTTTTTTATTTTAATTTATTATATTTTAATAATTTTTTATATTTTTTATATTTTAATAATTTATTATGATATATTTATATTTTAATTAATTTAATAATTTTTAAATTTTTATTTTATTGTTGAATAGTTATTTGTAAGAAAGATTCTAATTATTATATTTCTCTTCAATTTAAATTAACCCTTTGAAGGCCGTGAAACATAGTTCACATTCATAGAAAAGAGTCGTGCATAAAGTTTGAAAATTTTTTAGGACAACAAAGTTGTGACTCTTAAACAAGACTCACCACCGCAACAACTGAATATTTTGTATCAATTAATTAATACCTTTTCGTATTATTGATTTCTGTTTTGAAAGCTTCTGATAATTATGAAAACAATTCTTTTTGTTTTTGTTTTGTGTTCTTTTCTGTTCGATGACTCCCTGGATTCTTTTCGTTATTTTAAGTTTATAATGAAACCAAATCACTAAGATCTTTTCACCACAGTTTGGTGAGCTTTCATAGCATTCTGCTTTCGAATAATGCAGGAAGAAAATACTCGTAGTTCTTGTTGTTGTTTTCTTATGGTTCTGCTGTTTATTTTTTCTTTTAAATTATTGTATATTTAAATTGAAATTAAGTCATAAAAGATCCTTTTACCTCGCTTTGGGTAAACTTAAAGCAGTAGAAACGATTTTTCATTTTTGCTTTCCAATTCCAATTGTTAAACCAAATCAAAGAAATATTGTTTCTCTTTCTATCTTTCTGTTTGTTTGCTAGTTTTAGTGAAACCAAATCAAGGTATATTTTTTCACCACGCTGCAGCGGTGGGTAACCTTGAAGCTTTCTGCTTCTGAAGGATGCAGGAAGGAAAATGTTTTTCTTTTTTGCTTTCTTGTGTTTTTACTGTTTATTTTTTGTTTATTTTGCTTTATTTGTTGTTTAAAGTGACATTTTTCCAGAGAATATCTTTTTACCTTGCTGTGGTGAAATTTTATAGCGCTATGCTTTCAGGATACAGAAGGGAAGTGGTTCCTGTTGCTGCTTTCTTGTTTTTTTTTTTGTTTAAAATTTATTTCTTTTTTGTTTGCTTGTTGCTTTTTCCCCCTTTATTCGCTAAGGAATTAAATCGAAGACAACTATTCACTTCGATCTGGGGAAGAGTTCTACTTTTGCAAGTTGCAGAAAGGAAATTGTTTCTGTTGTTGCTTTCTGGTGATTTTGTTATTTATTCTTTCTTTCTTTTATACGTTCCTTTTTTCGTTAATTTTTATTTTTATTTTTATTTTTCTTTTCTTCTTTCGCTTTTATTTGGTAGTGAAACTCAATTAAAGAAGATTTTTTCAACTCGCTGTGGTGAACTTTTTAAGCAACCTGTTTTTGACACATAAATACACAAGAACGAGTTAACCGAATCGGATAACTAAAATGTTTCAATGACAATGAAACAGAATAAGGTCATTGGTTGTGAAAGGGTTAGAAAGGTTCAAGAAAGGATAAATTAAGCGCTGATTTGCTTCATAGTCAAATAAGTAGATGAGCTGGCAAAGATTGGCTTTGAATCAAAGTGATGAATAAATGTAGTTCATCATTTTAGGAATTAAATATTTTAGGATTGGAATGATAAATATTCAAACTACTATCACTACCAAGTTCATGTACATTGTATCCTTTTCCCAACAGTGTGTTAAGTGAGTAATTTGCTGGTTAATTATTTCGTTGGTTGTTATTTAGAATCTAAATTTGTAATATTTTCAATTAGTTTTAATTATTTTACCAGGTTTTTCGTATAAATTAATCTAATAAATATATTTTTACTTATTCAATATTCTGAAAATGTTCTATCTCAAAACATGCCGACTAAGACAACAGCATGTCTTCTTTTCTTGGCTATCACTAAAGAGCCAAAAATATTTTTGTTTTTAAATATAAACCAAGCTAAAAGACACAAATTCCCAATATCGAAATGTTATATCTTGTCATTCATATGTCAACACATGACGTGCTCTCCACGGCCCATTGAAATCAATCACTAAACGTATTTTCGTTTGAATGATGCATGCAAATGACGTCAGCTTAAGACCATAAGACAAATAAATTGGCAGAAATTGTGAAGTTTTTGTTGTGTTTGCCAAATGTAATAAAATATAGAAAAGATTCTATTTGAAATAAAATGCCTTACAAATAAATGCAGCAGAAATTTCTAGTAGGTAAGCGAAGTCTTTTCGAAATTTTGCTGTGTTCGTGAAGTGAATGAAAACGCCCGAAGCGGCGCATTGGCGATAGTCGGTGAGGAATTGGCGCAAGAAATGAGTTGTGCTGGCTATGTACAAAGTGGTATAGCAAAAAATTGAATATAAAATAAACAAAAAAATTACTAAAAAATATGACAGACTCAAGACGCAGCAGTTCGATGGTGCAGACGCCTGCAGCGAAAATTGCAAAAGCAAAGCAAACTTTCTGCAAAGAATGTGTCGAATACTTGAATGTTGCTACAAGCAAACAAAAGGAATACAAATAAAATAAAAAATTAAATACAAAAATTTACCTTTTTGTGAATATTCTGCATGGCATTTTTCAAGCCACGTAAGCAATGCTGCCAAGTTTTTAGTTCTTTTTCTGTACCTGTGCAATTTTATGAAATTTTCTTAACCCTTATTCTCATACCCGGGTACCCGGGTGCCCACTGCGATGTATTTTCGTGAAAAAAACTGACAAATAATGAAAATTTTTTTTTTACCTTCCGGATCCTCGTTATTTAGGTGAAAAGCGAACAAATCATATATTTAAAAAATTTTGTTTTCTATATTGAAAACTTAAAAATTTCATGAAATGGGTACCCGGGTACCCCGGGTGCCAAACGACGTTAGTAAGTTTGGGTATGAGAATAAGGGTTAAGAGGGAACCATAGACAAAAGCTGCAACTTTATTTCATGTTTTTTTTAAGGCTCCGTAACGCTGTTACAACGCTTGACATTGACTGCGAGCAACAGAGACGAATCATAAAAGAAAAAAGAGACAGCACGAGAAACGTAGAGAAGCAAAGAAGCCAATTGGACAACGCACCAATGCCAGCAGACAGCGGCAAATTGTCGCTGGACCAGCACGTCTTGCACTTCACTTTTAATTAGGTTGCCCGCTTGACGGTCGCAGCGTCAATGCCGCGAAGCCGTTGCACTTTTGTCTTTTGTTGCATTGACAGATTTCTGCCTCGAGCCATGCGACATTTAATTGCAATTAACTAAAAAGGCAGCCGTTCAAAAGCACAAAAAAGCATTGCTTGAAAATGTCAACAATTTGGTTTCACCTAGTTTCCATTTATTTGATTATATATTTTTGCACTTGGCAGACCATTCAGTGCAGCATAGAGTGTAGTTTTGTTGGTTTTTCGATTCTACAGGATAGGAAGAGCTTGGCTTTTAATAAAATAAAAAATAAATATATACAAAATAAAATAAATAAAATAAGACGTTTTGAATATAATTAGATTTTTTGTCCATAGATCATTTGAAAAATTACTGCACTTATGAAAAACTTTATACTGTGCAACAAAAGTAAAAAAATTCAATCGAACTGTTGGATTTTTGGCTTTACAGGGTGATCCAGGCTTAGGGAGGTGGCTAAGGTAGTCATGGCTGCCCCAAGGCGAAGCCCACTTAGACCATGAAGGCCCATTATAGTATCACAAACAATCGAAATTAAATCAGTTCACTCATTGAATCACTTTGAGCTCTTCACGACAAACTGTCTAGCAAACTGTCAATTGTTCCGTCGACTAGATCCACTAGACTGCTGAAAAAGCAGTCGCCCAGTTGAGTTTTCCTTCTCCTAGATCATGCGAACATCAGCGAAAACAGAGCATCAAACCGATCTTAGCAAAGTCCCCAACCATCCTGCTGTTACCTCCTTTACAAAACAGATGGCGCTATAAGCGGCAGATGGCAGGCAAATCACCTACCCTGGCAGAACAACACAACCGATTTGCGAAACCAACACAAAGCAATGTCTTGTGGAGGCCCTATGCTTCCGAGACGAGTGAACAAGAAAAAAAAGATCATGCGGGAAGTACATAGAAGGTGAATTGCCTTTTCTTCCTCGTTCATACAACTTCGACAGTAGTCATTTGAAAGCAAACCCAAACTTCTTGCGTGGGTGCCAGATCTAATCAATCAAACAGGAGATTAAAGACAGAAAGGGAAAGAGAACTTGATTGTCGATAGATAGATTTTTTGTTTATAAACATTTGAAGAATTTTTTTACTTACAAATGCGTTTACGACATTGGACATAAAACGAAATTTTCAATTAAACTGGAGACTACAGTTTGTGTTGGACATTGTCCCACCGAACGATGACCAGATCAATCTCAAAAATGGTTGCTGTCAAGAGTTACTTGCTTTTGAGGTGACTATCAAATGGTTAGAGAGATGATTGTGGTTCATGGTCTTAGCTTTTATATCTTTAAGTCGTTTGAAGATCATCTCAAGTCATGTGCTTGGAGTTTCTACAAAAATTTGCATTGGATTCCCAAGTAGAACGTTAAAAAAAGATCTTTGTCCCACTTTCAACACTCTGTTTACTTCCTTAAACTTAATAAGCAATTTTAAGGCATTGAATGAGTTTTTTCTAGACCAGTGATGGGCACCAACTCAGCCAAGTATTTTTACAATGTTTGCGTAGAAATCACTCAGTAAATGAAATCTGAAACGTTACTCGCGAGTAGCTGAACTGTTCTAAGTAGATGTTTGTTGTTGTTTGTCCGCTTAAGAAATCCATATTATTTCGCACTGCACTACAGCACAGAGGCAAAGGGCCAAATCGATTTTTCCGATTTTGCACATTCCTCGAAATCATATCAAACTTTTGTTCACATTTTTCACTTTGCCCAAAATAGAAACTAAAACATTTTTCGATGATTGTTCGTTGAATTTAACTCTCGTGTATGGGATTTGTAATGCTTTCGAGTGTGTTTTCTTGCTAAAAGTTTGGCAAATTAAGTTAATTGCTGAAACAAATTTCGCCTGAGAGCACTTGTAAGCATATTTTGCTGCCGATTACAGGCTTTTATGATATATAAAGTTGCCGACCAATTAAGAGGTAATTTATCAATCATTTAATGTGCTTTAGAAAATTTCTAGCTAGGCGCAAAATGCAATTTGTGTCAAATGTGTGTTGAAGTGTCTGTCATTTTATTAGTTGAATGTTGGGAAGTTTTTTTTTTTTAAATAAACATTAAAATTGTGTTTTTTGTAAACTTTGAACAATTATCAATTTATCAATTTAATAAAAATTCAGTTGAGATTTGCACACTTGGATGGGTCGCTGATGCTGTTCAATTGGCAGTTCAAGGGAATTTTTTTATTTCTTGAAAATGTAAAAATTAGTGAGAGTATTTTACTTGAAATGAATTAATGAACAGGGGGATCATAGAAGATCCAGGCTCGAAATTTCCAGGATAACAGCAGTAAAGTTCATAATTCGATTAGTCAAAGCACGATTCACTGATTGATACATTGAAGTAAAAGAAGGCAACAAAGTAAGCTGCACGAAATTCTCAACTAGAAATTTTTTGAACATGAGGATTCATGAAAGATCCAGGTTCTAAAATTCCAGGATAACAGCAGTAAAGTTCATAATTCGATGAGTCAAAGCACAATTCACTGATTGATACATTGAAGTAAAAGAAGGCAACAAAGTAAGCTGCACGAAATTCTCAACTAGAAATTTTTTGAGATTTTTTCGGACGATGTACAAGACAAACTCTAGGCCTCCAATTTGATTGAAAATTTCTTTGATTGAAAAATTTTATGTCGCACGTCGTAAACGCATTTGTAAGTAAAGAAATTCTTGAAATGCCAATAAACAAAAAAAGTAAGTAAGCCGCACGAAATTCTTAACTAGAAACTGCAACAAAAATTACTTTGGTTTCCTTTATGGTTACTGCAGCATAACAAAAAGCTATGGCGTAACAATGTCAAAGTGTAAACGTCTAAAAAATGAGAAGCTGACATTTTTCAACTTTTTTAACACGTAATTGCGAAAGGGTTTGAATAAAGCAGTCAACCGTTTTGCCTTTTACGTAGCAACCACAAATGGCTGCAACAGCCGCTTACATTTGTGTGTGTCGGACTATGCAACAATTGTGCGATTTCAATACGTCAGTCAAATGTTGCAGTGCACCATGCGGCCAGCATGAACCGCAAAAACACCTACGAACCGGTCGAATGCACAGCTGGAACGCACACAGGCACAGAGCGACCGAGCGGCGAGACCGTAACCGAGCAGCAGGCGGCTCACGGCAGTTGGCAACACTTGCAACTTACTTGCAACATTAACCGCAATCATTTGCATTGCAACTCGCACACGGAGACGTCGACAAAAGCGACACACACACACACATTCACACATATCCTGTAATTTTACACTTTCGCACACTTTGCGGCCAGGCCGGAACGGTGCTCTGGCCGAGTTGAGTTGAACTGAGCTGGCGGCCACAGTCGTCGGATGACAGTGCTCGCCCTCCTCATCATGCCCACTCAGCGTTGTAATTGTTGCTGGTGCAATTGTTGTGCAACTGTTGCCGCCCCGTAGATGCTCAGCAGAAGCAAAAGTGCGGCGGCGCACAAGTACGCAAAAAGCTAAAAACGAAACTGGAAACGCTCTTTGCCTGACCACAATCGGCATTTGTACTCGTTCCAGTGAACACACACACACACACACACATGCGAGTATAAAACATTTCGATTTGTATTTGTATTGTTAGTTGGTGTTGCCAGGACTACGGCTGCTGTTGCTGCTGTTGTCGGTGCGGTCAGGCATGCAGAATGGCAAATGCAAATAACTTGTAAATTTATTGACAAGCACTTTTAAATTTGCAGCCAAATCGACGCCTACAAACGGAGGCAACAATGTTTCTGCACACTCGTGTGTGTGTGTGTGTGTGTTCATTTACATGTGGCAACGCCATTAACGGGCTCGTGGGTCAGAAGTTTGCGATGCGTGGCACGGAATTAATTTAACATTTCCTTCAAGCGTGCTGCTGATTGTGTTTGTGAGTGTGTGTGTCTGTGCTGGTGCTGCTGTCGAAGGTGGCAAATTCATGAAAATTTGCGGTGAATTGGAAATTTCAAATCATCAATCAAAACCGCATTGCCATTTGCACATTTGAAACGTGCCTCGTCTCGTTTGCGGGGCGCGCACATCAGCATTTTGTCGACGCAAGTCATTTGGAGCGGTTAAGAAGTCTGCGAGCGAGCGAACAGCTTTGCCACATTTGCATGCCAAGTAAAAATAATAATGTTCATGTATTTGCATAAAAGGTTTTTCACGCCAAGTGCCATTATCTGCAATCAAGTCGAAACAGTCGTTTTTGAGGTAATTTTCAACTAGCGTTGAGGTTAGAATGAAATTGTTATCGAAGCAGAGAAATTGGTGAACGATACACATACACACACACAATCACAGGTGTGGTGTGCTGAGTCGTCGATGTGAAACTAAATGTACTTTTAAGTTCTGGGAAGGGTTTTATCGGTTTTTATTTTCTTTAAGGACTTTGTTTCAGAAATAAAGTACCTTAATAAAGATCATTGGTATATGGGGTTTTAGTTAATTTGATGACGAAATTTTCACTTGTCACTCAGATCAATAAGAACAAAGTACCAGAGGGTATTTCAGCATTTAGAGGGAACACACCATACATACAACTTTCGGAACCCACGAATGATAGACCGGACCGTACGAAAGTACGAAATAAACACTTAAACACATTTTCAGTTTTGGCTTAATTCTGGCGTTCAAGTTAATTTCTGAGCTCATTTCAGAGACCTATAGTATGTAGAATTTTATGGCGAATATTTTCGCGGTACATTTTGTCCTTAAAAAGTCCTGTTTTGCAGGACATTTTTGGAATTCTCGAAAAAAGGGTCAAATTGACCCATACAAATAGGAGCTACAGGGTTAAAATGCTCCACAAAAATGTTCTTCGTAGTATTTTACATCAAATTGCTGAACACATCATATACCTAAAATGTGAGGTTACATGGTTTTCGTATGCCGATTCACCATAAGAATGTGCAAAAAGGGGAAAACTTTGACCCCCCTAAAAAAAATTCAGACATAAACTTTCAAAACGCCGATACACGTCTATTTTTTTTTGGCCCCCTCTACCAGAATCCGTTGTCAGAACCTTGTTTTTTTTTGTGTTGAACAGTGTAATGTGCAGCGATATCAGTGAAGGTTTGTGTTCTAATTGAAGTCTACGAATTGGGCGCGTTTCATTAAAACCATGTTTCTTTAATAATGGTTAAATAAAATCAAAAAGTGATAATTTTGTATTTTTCCATAAATATTAAATAATTTTTCTGTAATTAAAAAATATTGATACAAAATTTATTTAACCCGTTTTAAGCTAGAATTGTTCAAAAGTAAACTAGCTCTAGAACTCTAACAAAGAGGCGTGGCGACTTCAAACGTCGTGTGCACACTTCTTACTTCTTAGTTTCATGATTCAAATACGAAAAAGTAATATCGAGACCCAGGGTAAAATTCGGGGTCGAAAGTGTTAACGTTTAAATGGGGGCCAGTAAATTAAGTTCTTCTTAACCAATTGAACCATGTTGGAGGAAAAAAACGTGCATGTTGGCCTTGGTTGTATACCTCAACGGGCGCAAACTGTCAGTGTTGTAACAAGTTTCCCAAGTTGTCCCTTTGCATTCCGTCTATCTTCGCATCTACTAAACGTAAACCAAATGACTGTTAGCCAGTTAAACTATCACGCAGATCGTTAGCTGAAAATTTGGCATTTCCACGCACACACCTACATACGCCAGCACTCAATGATAGTCCAATTTGGTGTGTCAGCTGAACAGCCGTGAACGCTCGACCAAGTGCTGTGCATACAGCGGTAGCCCAAGACGATGCTTTCGCTTCGGCCTCGACAAATGCGAGTGACGCCACTACAAGTGTACAATTGTACAGTACCCGTAGTTGTGTTGTTGTTGCTGGTGGTGGTGTTGGTGGTTTTAGCGGTGCTTTCCAAACGTTTGTTGCTCTGTTGACAGAGGCGGAAGTTGTTGCATCCGCACTGACATTTCCTCGTTGCATATGGGAACACTTTTCAATTGGTGTTGCAACGCTGAATTTATTTGGTGTTGCACAAACATGGATGTGCCTGCACTTGACTGCACCCATGTGCTTTGATACGGGTGCAGTTTCGTATACAGGGTGATCCATTATGTGCTGTTTTTTTGGCGTAAAAATAAGGACACACATGCAATGCGATGTTGGCACTGTTTGGGGTCTCTGTGGAAAAGGTATTTGGGAGATAGCCGAAGCTGTTTTTAGTTATCGTAAGAAATTTGAGCAGCAAATCAACATACTAAGGTTACTCTGTCTTAGCCATAAAGTCGATATAGTTTCGTCATATATAGTGTTCAATGCGGCAGTTGGGGGACAATGGCAATGAAGGGTCCATGTATCCTTTGAGAAGTTCATTTAGAAGCAACAAATATATAAATAGAAATTATCTAAAGTACAGGCAGATTATTGTGACTAACTGGAGAAGACGTGAGCTAAGTAAAGGCACCTGGAAGAAGCTTTTTCTACAGATCTCAAAAGTCACTCTCCCACTCACTTTGCAGTCAGCACTCAATGTTTCTCTCTGGTCCTGAAAAGTCTGTATTCCAAAACTCCATAGGGTCCCACTCTGTACGCGTATAGCTCGCTACAAATTATGCAGCCGACGACTGCGAGTCGGAAATAAACTTAAGCAATCGCATCAAGTGCAGCTTCCGTGCCCACTATTCATGTCGGCTGCGCATCGCTCGGGCCGAGCGCACTTGTTGATGATAATATTTGCAGCGTTTCCGGTTTCACTTGCAACGAAACGAGCACATCTCACATCCACTTTGTGGTGTTGCAGTTGTCAAAGGATAAAACACTCACACACACACACACACACACACACACACACACACATACACACACACGAGTACGGCAGCAAAAATTAGCAAAACACTTCACAGCTCGCATGCGACTTGCGACAAATGAATTCGTTGCGCAATGACACCGAGGTAAACGCCAGCATGGACAGACTGCCAAACAGTCGCGTATGACAGTCGAAGATTTGCAGCTGACACATAGGCAGACGTGCAGTTTGATAGCGAATGCGTGTTTTAAATGCAACATCGGACATGACCTAAATGACCGACACACAAGTTGCATATATGCACAGTCATGTTTAAGAAAATCTGTATTAAATTATATAAACCTAACAGTACACACAACTAGCTTGAAAGTCACTTTGCATATTTTAAATATTTTTGCAGCATCATTAGAAAATAAAATCAAGTTGACTAGCATTGCTGAGCGAAGCTGAAATTCGTTTTTCGTCTGAAAACTTTACTTGCAGTTCGTACGTAATGCAATGATCTAATTTTCCAAGTCATCAAATTCTCAGGCACAATCTCCATATCGAGTGTTGGGCGCTGCCTTATCACATCAACTCGAACCCATCTCGTTCAAAGTCAACTCAAGTGGCTGTAATGGCTGTGAAGATATCAGCACACACACACACACACTGACATACTATGCAGTCATGTATATAGCACATAAGTAGAAACGTATTTATTATATAC
This sequence comes from Melieria picta, assembly GCA_964056695.1. Taxonomy (NCBI): domain Eukaryota; kingdom Metazoa; phylum Arthropoda; class Insecta; order Diptera; family Ulidiidae; genus Melieria; species Melieria picta. The sequence continues at coordinate 10,417,148 of OZ057398.1, read as the reverse complement.
CCACAAGCCTGCATACTGTTGTAAATTTTGCTAGTTTAGTTTTGCCACTTTGTAGACCATTTTTGGGTGTTTGTTCGTCAGAGTGGAATCTGTCGTTGTCGTTTCATCAGCAGTGAGCCCAACTTGATGGCATTAACTTAAACTGCTTATTGCTCACTTATTTACAAGAGCAGGTAAACGGCGGGGAAGATGAATCGAAGAAATGATTATAAGATAAATGATTTGGTTGTGCTTGTGATTGTCGAAATATTTTTGACCAATTTTCAGGGACATTTCATTTCATATCCTTTGATTTCATTTCATTTAATGATTTGTAATTTTGTCTAAATTTGACCAACCAAAGTTTGATTAAGTTAATCTGGCAACTAGTTCAGTGGAAGTTCTCAGAGCCATTTTAGTACATTGTGTAGAAGATGGAGTGTTGCTGCTTTGTTCATGTGTTTCAGGTAGAAATAAGACCCATTCTAAGCCCTGAATGAATCTAGCAATCTAACTGATTGTTGTTGAATCAGCAAAGAATTTTTCAGTTTGGTAAGTAGGTTGGTTCCTGAAATGACAGTCCGACAGCTAAAGCCGAACTTCTTGGAGGGTCAGCCTCCTTCCCAATGACTACAGCTCCTACTGTGGCTCGGCAGCTGAGGTTAAAAACGCCTTTCAACGAACGTAGAAGAAGAAGATAATAAGTATACTTCTTCTTTAATAAGCAACCTTCCATGTCAGTCTAACTAAGGATCAATCTTAGTAACAATGCTTGCTTCAATAAATAATCAGTTTGGTTCCATTCTAACCCTCTCAGATCTATCAATTATTCCACCAATCAGTAGAGCACACAGGAATTAATTGCGGATGGGGAAGGGGAGATTTGCGTACATCCTTTGAGCCCAATACCATTTGAAACCATATTTTGTGCCAACAATTTTTGTAATTAGAGGGGTTTAACCCCCAAATCACCGCTGTGTACGCCACAGCCATCAATCAATATATCCATTCATGAATCAATGAATTAATCGTCAAATGAATGACAGAAGGAATTAATCAAAGAAAGAAGAATGAATTATTAAAAAGTGGACAAATGAATGAATCAAAGGTGAATGAATGAATAAATTAATCGATCAATCAATAATTAACTCCTCAAACTAAATTTAAGTGTAGACCTTCTGTCAAAAATTTATATAACTAAGTAGCATTCTTCACGACGCAAACGAATCCATTAAATTATCCGACTTACAGTTCGTTGAATTGAATGAATGAATGAATTAAAGAATGAATGAATGGAAAGTTGAATAAAAGAACGAATGAATGATTGAGTGAATGAATAAATGAATGAATTTATCAGTCAATCGATCAATCAATAATTCAACGCATCAAACTAAATTGAAGTGTAGTCTTTCTGCCAAAAAATTAATTTAGTTGTTAGCTTAATACTTCAATTCTTCAACACAAACGAACCCATCCAATTATTTCACTTACCGTTCGATTGATTGAATGAATGAAAAAATGAATGAATGAGTAAATGAATGAATAAATGAATGAGTGAATGAAATAATGGATAAATGAATAAATCAATAAATCAATGAATGAATAAATGAATGAATGAGCGAATGAGTGAATGAATGAATAAGTGAATGATTGAATGAATGAAGTAATGAATTTGTGAATGATTTAATAAATAAATGAATTAATGAATGAATGAGTAAATGAATGATTTAATATATAAATGAATTAATGAATGAATATTTAAATGAATGAGTGTATGAATGAATGAATGAACGAGTGAATAAAATAACGAATAAATGAATGAATGAATAAATTAATAAATCAATGAATGAATAATTAAATAAATTAATGAATGAGTGAATGAATGAATGAGTGAATGGTTGAATGAATGAATTAATGAATTCGTGAATGATTTAATAAATAAATGAATTAATGAATGAATGAGTAAATTCATGAATGAATGATTTAATATATAAATGAATTAACGCATGAATGAATGAATGAGTAAATGAATAAATAAAATAATGAATATTTAATGAATGAGTGTATGAATGATTGAATGAACGAGTGAATAAAATAATGAATAAATGAATTAATTAATAAATCAATGAATGAATAAATGAATGAATGAGTGAATGAACGAATTAGTTAATGATTGAATGAATGAATTAATGAATTCGTGAATGATTTAATAAATAAATGAATTAAGTAATCAATGAATAAGTTAATGAATGAATGAATGGAGGAAAGAATGAATGAGTAAATGAATGAATGAATGAAGATTTAAATGAATGAGTGTATGAATGAATGAATGAAGATTTAAATGAATGAGTGTATGAATGAATGAATGAACGAGTGAATAAAATAATGAATAAATGAATTAATTAATAAATCAATTAATTAATAAATGAATTAATGAGTAAGTGAATGAATGAATTAATGAATTCTTGAATGATTAAATGAATGAATTAATTAATTCGTGAATAATTTAATACATAAATGAATTAATAAATGAATAAGTGAATGAATGAATGAATGAATAAATAAATGAAGAAAAGAATGAATGAATGAATGAATGTATGTACATACATATAAATCTATTTGGTTTTTGTTCAAACCCTCGGAGGTCTATAATTGAAGAAACAATGCAAGGTTAGAAAAAGATTAGATTGAGAAAACCATACAATGGGTCAACGCTGACCTAAGTGAATGTTCTCATTCTATCCATAATTCCAAGAGTACCGAACATTCATGCTGCTTCCTTATTACTGCATAGGCGAACCGGATCTGCACCAGCTCCCAGCCGTCAACAACTATTCGCAACAGTTTCCATGTCGAGCTGTCAACATTTCGACTCGACACGCGCTGCAGCGGGAAATGTAACAGACATTTTTGAATAAAATTCTGCGAACGCTTTGCTTTCAGTTGTGTGCAACAAAGTTTCTCCTTTCATTTCCATCGTCGAGCACTGCACAGCGGCGACACTTTTCCGCTCTCGGCAATATTTACGCTTAAATGCAGCCATCGCAAAAGTTGTTTAATTTCTTAATTGCAAAACAATAGCAACAAAAACACAAACATAAAAACAGCGCAACAACGAGTTGCAGTGTGAAGCAGCGAAGCTTATTATTGAAATTAAATTGGTATTATTTTGGGGGGTAGGGGGGAGCGAGCGATAAGTGAGTTCGTGCGCAGCTGAGTGAACGCAGCTCCTCGAATGACGGTTTTTTCAACACACTTTTCGGTGCAGCAGCCAATGCTGCGCTGTCATCCGACACCTTTTTTCAGCTTCACTTGATGATAAGCCAAAAACAAAAATTACAACAACAACAAAAGCACTTTGAAAAAGTGTTCAACTTTATGCATAAATTGTTTGTGTTGTTTGAAACGCTTTGCTGCCTTTCGAGTTATTGTTGCTGCTGCTGTTGTGATACGTCAGTTGTGAATGTTTTTACTGCTGCTGTCAGTAATTTGCCTAAAATTGTTTGTCAACACGTCATTTTTACCGTCGACTAACTGCCCTGCCTCCCCAACCGCCGGCAGTCATTGGCTTGTAGATATGTTTTGCTTGAAGTTTCTTTGTGCGGAGAATGTTTGATATTAATTAACTGCCGGAATTTATAAGCAGACAAGTGGGCGTTGTTCAATGCGCAGTGAGTGCGGTCCGTGATTGGGCGTAGGGGACGGAATGCAAGAGAATGAAGTATTTTTTTTGTTTTTCAATTATTTTCAACGAACATTTGGGTCAGTTGTCGCAGTGAGTCAAGGCGAATGAGTCAAGTCAAGCGTTGAGCAGACCTGCAAAGCTTTAAAGCTCTCCTTAAAGTTGAAGGGACTTTGATTGTCAGTTTTTTAAATGCTTACAGGATTTAAGTTTAAAAAGTTTTAAGGTGAAGAGAGAAACATGAATTATGTTATTAATGGAAAATTGTATTTTTAACTGTTTAGTGATTTTTAAAAGTAATGGCAAGCAACTGAGATCTGAAGTATTCTTCTTCTTGAGATTTTTTGTACTCTTAACAAGGCATCAAAATACGTCGTTTAACTTTTCAAAGCTGAAATTAAAATTTGAGAAAACTTCAAACAGAAGATATCGACAACAGTTTGTCCAGATAGTTTTAAAACAACAATTGATTTTGAACTGGAAACTTTTTTAATTTAGAATAAAGTCCTTCTTTGAGAAAGGGTTTCAACTTGTTTTTAAACCATTAATCAATCACTCCATCAATCAATATATTCATCCATGAATCAATGAATTAATTGACAAATCAATGAATGAACAAATTGATGAATGAAAGGTGAAAATTTGCAACTTGTTTTAAAACCATTAATCAATCATTCCATCAATCAACATACTCATCCATGAATCAATGAATTAATTGACAAATGAATGATGAATCAAAGGTGAATGAATGAATAAAAGGCGGAATGAATGAAATGAACACAAGATGAATGAATTAATATGAATGAATCAATCTGTCAATCAATAAATAAATCGACGCATCAAATTAATCTTTATAAATTAATTAATCTTTAAATTTATTCAGTTGCATTCTTTATGAACGCAAACGAATTTCTAGAATTCTTCTACTTGAAGTTCGAATGAATAAATAAATGAATGAATAAATAAATTAATGAATAAATAAATTAGTGAATGCACGATTTGTTGAATTCAAGGTGAATTAAGGAGTGCATGAATCAATCAACAAATCAACGCATCAAACTAAATTTAAGTATCAGTGGCGGATTCAGAGGGGTTTTGGGGGTTGAAACCCCCGCCGAAATATTAGGATCGAGTTTAAAACTACATACAAATTAAAAGGCATTTTTAGCATTTTATAAATATTAAAGAATTACTTTTTGAAACCCTTCCCCCCCGAAATATTTTTCTGAATTCGCCCCTGTTAAGTATACATAGTTCTTCTGTAAAAAAAATGATTTATTTTCATTTTTCACGAACGGAAGCGAAGTTTCCACTTATAGTTTGATAGATTGAATTAAAAATGAAATAAATGAATGAATGATTGAATTAGTAAATCAATCCATAAAACTAAATTTCAGTGTAGTTCTTCTGTTAAAAATTTGATTTACAAGTAGTTGCATTTTTCACGAGCTTATATTTTGATAGATTGAATGAATGAATGATTGAATGAGTAAATCAATTCATCAAACTAAACTCAAGAAGTAGTTCTTCTGTAAAAAATTGGATTGTGTTGCATTTTCACGAACGGAAGCGAACAAGTGTTCGATAGTTCGATAGATTAAAATAAAAATTTATTGAAAAATTGAATGAATGAAAATTATATAAATAAATTAATGAATTAATGAAACATCAATGAACGAAACATGCATGAATGTGTGAGTAAATGAATAAATAAATTAATTAATTAATATATAGGGTTTTCCAACAAGAGGTGTTATTTTGAATCACCCGGTATTTCGGTAGCTGTCACTTTTGAAGCTTTTATTCTTTGACATTTGACAAGTAGAAACTACGCCATTACTAAAAATGGAACGATACACGCTTCAACCATCACGCCATCAGAAAAAAGCCTTGAAATTCAATATTTTCCTACTTTGAGGTCCAATTACCGCGGCATTTTAAAACTTATAATTAATGATTTTTTATGTTCGGAGTTCGATGGTATTGATCTGGACAACGTTTACTTTCAACAAGACGGCGCTACGTGCCACACAAGCAACGAAACCATTGCTCTTTTACGGGAAAAGTTTCCGGACCGTGTTATCTCTGGAAGAGGTGATCACAATTGGCCACCGAGATCTTGTGATTTAACACCTTGCGACTTCTTCCTTTGGGGCCACGTGAAAGATAAGGTGTACGCCAAAAGCCCAGCGTCGATTCAAGACCTCAAAGATAGAATTCGTGATTTTGACTTTGCGATTTTGTTATGGAAAATTTCATGAAAAGGATATGGTCCTGTAAGCGTGGTCGTGGTGGCCATTTGGCTGATGTTGTTTTTCATTATTAACGGCATACCTTCCTCTTTATTATGAAATAAACATCCGATCATTTATCTCAAAAAATTGCATTTTTCTTTGAATACCAAAAAAACACCTCTTGTTGGAAAACCATATATATTAATAAATAAATAAATTCATTCATTCATTCATGTTTCGTTCATTGATGTTTCATTAATTCATTAATTTAATGAAAGAATGAATGAATGAACGAATGAATGAAAGTTGTATGAAGCAGTCACGCAATCACTCAATCAATGAATCAACCTATCAACCCACTTTAGTGTTTTATCCACTTGTGTAAAAATTGTATTTTAAATAGTTGCATTCTTCACGAACTCAAACGAATTCATAAAAATTCGTCCACTTACCGTTCGATTGCCCACATTTTTCACGCGACACGTCAGCTTGACAGTTTTGCCCACCAGTCCGGTGATGTTCGTTGGCACTGTTGTATCGAATGTGGGGCCGCCGGTGCCGGGCGTTGGCAGATCCTGTAAAAAGTCTGTGAAGAAACGTTTCGACGCACCCTCCAGGGAACCTGCAATAAACAACAACAACAACAACGTGAACAAATATGAAAAGAAATGCGCAATGATGAGCACGTTTCGAATATTTGGCCGTTTGGCTGCAATCTCCAATGTGGGAATACTTAAACCAACACAACGAACAGCAGCAACAACAACACCGACTGTGGGGTGTAGTTTTGCCAACTTTTGCAATTATGAATTATAAAGTGTTAATGATAATAAACGCCCCGCAACGCCCATTTCGGACAGTGGCAAATGACACCAACAGCAACCGACACAAACACTAATGACACCAGCTGGGCTGGCTAAAAGGGATTAGCTGAATGACTGCAGCACCTCAACACGTACACACACACACAAACACAGATAACACATACACGTTTGTGTGCCAGGCAAACAACTACGGACCACACACGCCACCGGCGGCGGCACAAACACAAATATGGACATCGGCAGCGCTAATGCCATCAAAACTGCCACCACGCCTCACCACCACAGGCACCGGCCATGGTGCGAGTACCGTGAAATCCTGGGCCGCAGCAATGCTTTGTATACAATTAGGTTTACAGGAGCGGAGCCAGCGACGGGTGTGGCGCGCCGCTCCAACAATTTGCAAATTATAAATATCAAAAAAAGTTGAGGGTGTAGCTTGTGCTAATGATGTTTATGTATGCGCGCGTGTGTGTGTGTGTTATGTGGCATATTGTAGTTTTTTTTTATGTACTGCGAAAGGGTATTAATTGTGCTGTATACACGGAAAGAGGCAATAAAAAAAAGCTGTCATTGTCAGTATTAGCCAAAGGCATTTGTTGTTGTGTTAATATGAGAAAAGGCAAACAGCAAACAAAAGCTAATCCCCTGGTAAGACATACGTATTAACTGTGAAAAATTTGCATGGGATTGTTAAAAAAATGTAATAACTAGGTATCGGATTTATATGCACACCAAATATGCACGAAATATGCAAAATATATGCAAAATATATGCAAAACATATGCACTCCATCCAGGTCGAACCGCTGAAGATACAAACATGAAATTTGCAGTGTAGGTACATCTTAAAAAATTAACCTTCGTTCAAAAAGAATTTTTTGAAATTCGGGGTCTAAAAGGGCAAAACATGGGTTAAGGTGTTGTATGAAGAAACGCATTTTAATGAGCCTATTGATTTCAAATTTGGTGAAAACACTTCAAATAAGAAATAATTCGACACGTATTTTTCAATTTTTCGAAAATCAAAACTTAACGGGGTCAACCAAGGGTTAAGGTTCGTATACGGAAAGACTATGACAAAAACATGAACCGATAGGCCTATTGACTTAAAAATTTGTGAAAACATTAGAAATAAAAACATTAGAAATAAAAAATAATTAAACACTAATTTTTTACTTTTGTGAAAATCTAAATTTAACGAGGTAAACCAAGGGTTCAATGTTTGTATGGGGAAACACAATTTTTTGGCCCGTTTGACTTCAAATTTGGTAAAAGTACTTCAAATGCGAAATAATCAAGCACGTGTTTCTCAGTTTTTTTTAAATCGAAATTAAACAGGGTTAACTAAGGGTTAAAAGTTTGTATGCATAAGCATGATTTAATGGTTTTATTTTTCTTCAAACTTGGTTAAAGTGAAACGTGTTTTTTATTTTTTCGAAAATCGAAATCTGACGGGGTCAACGATGGGTTAAGAGTTTGTATAGGGAAACATGATTTAAGCGGTCAAATTACTTTAAATATGGCGAAAGCCCTTTAAACAAGATATAATTAGACAATTATTTTCTCGTACGAATCTGACTGGGTCAACGAAGGATTAACACTATGACGTCCGGTGACACCACAGTGGCGTCGTCAGCAAACTAGCGGCCAACAGCCGTGACACCACAGTGGTGTCGTGCGCGAATTATATAAAACAAACAAATTTTGTATTTAGTTACGTATGTATATATTCGAAATTTCATGAAAGTAGGGGAACAAGGTTGAGAACTTATGAGAACTAACGATGAGATTAGTAAAACTTAACAATTCATAATCTCTCGATAATGTCAAAAACGGCCGGCGACAAGCCGAGAAATCCGGATTAGCGCTGCCGGCGCCAAGCGAAAAAATATTTACAAGTCGTGTGCAAAGTGTTAAGAGAAACTTGATTCATTGAGCCCACTGACTTAAAATTTGCGTGCAAAGCCGCGGGGCCCTGCTAGTTGTGGAATGAAAATTTGTTTAATAAAGTATGAAACTCTTCCGTGCAGAGCCGGAGATAACTGGGAGTATTTCTTATATTCCATGAATTTAGTGAAATAGGCGATGTTCAAAACAGTTTAAAAAATCATTGTGTTTTAAATAGAATTAATTTCTTAACTTGAAGTCCACCAAACAAACCTTTAACTCAAATAATAACAAAACTTAAAATAAAATGTAAAAAATTAACTACTTATTAGAGTAACTCACTAAAATTGTCTCCAAGTTTTCTAGGGTCAGCACCAGCCTATGCCGTACACCAGCTCTTGGAGTACGAAAATGTTCATTATTCTTTTATGCTGGGCATTGCTGACCCAAAAAAATAGCTGAGTGAGCCAAACTACAACACCAAATTGACCCCCTCCCCTCCCAACCCCTTTACACATAGGATCACACCAACTTCACTCTTGCTCGTTTGCATAGAAGAACATAAGTCTGTCTGAATATGTTTATATACATACTTACGCCAAATACGGCAAAAAATAAAAAAAAACATGCAAAATTATGCCAAAATATTCAACAAATATATAAAAAGTATGCAAAATATGCAAAAAATATGCTAAATATGCAAAAAGTATGCAAAATATGCAAAAAATATGCAAAATATGCAAGAAATATGCAAAATATGCAAGAAATATGCAAAATATGCAAAAAATATGCAAAATATGCAAACATATGCAAATATGCAGTGCATATGTTAGCTCATTCTTACTATTTTTCAATAAAAACAGTTTCTGTCTTGGTCCCATTCAAATCCGAAGCTCCAAAAAAATATGCACTTGCATATAAATCCGATCCCTAGTAATAACAATAATGAATTAAAAAAAAATATGTAATCGCCTGTCAAAGTGTCAACGAATGCAAAGCAACTAAGTAAATGCTAAGCCCAGTGCTTCTCGTCAATCAATCTAAATGGACTCGTTAACACTAGAATGCCCGACAATCTGGCATACCTAAAATGCCCATATGTAGTCATTTTGACTACATTATTGTTTATTGACTTTTTTTATTTTATTGGTTTTTAAGTAGCAAATATGAATAAATGTACACGAGATTAAACTAAAATAAGCATTTAGTTTTTATTTTTTTACGGTTTACAAAGTAAATTCTTTAAATAAAATAGCGTACTTTACACATAAATGAGATAAAATGGAATGAAATTTGGAATTTGGTATTTGTGAATGAATTTTATGAGTGAATTTTGAATTGAAAAACTTGGGAATTGTCACAGCCTACTATGATATTATTTTTTTTAAATGTTTGTAATTATTTGAAATTTTCATATTTCGCAATTGAAGATGCATATTTGTATATTTATCAGTAAGATTTGCAGAAAATTTTATATAGGTAGTCAAAATGACTCCTTTTGGGCATTTAAGGTAAATTTTGCAAAATTGGGATAAAAAATTTTTTTACAATATTTTTAATTTATTCCATTTAGCTTTAAAAATTAATAAAAGTCACGTAAGATATTTTTTTAGAAAGCGATGCGACAAAAGTTATTTTCAATAAAAGACCTCAATGTAGTCAAAATGACTACCTTGGGCATTCTAGTGTTAAATACTCGAAGAGATTGTTTTGAAAATTAGTAAAAGTTAGATTGGGTATCAAATTCAGATCGTTACTGCAGAGAACAACTGTCGTATGTTCCACTAAATTTAATAGCACATACGACAATCGTTTTCTCAGACGACGAGATGAAGAGCCGGGTGCCATCATGCAACAAGACGAGCAAAAATTTATCTACTAAAATCAACTCTTGTAATGTTGATACTTTGGTTTTTAACTTAAAAGTTTTTTCAAACTTGGTCCTAGAAAAACTGTCACGACATCAAATTTGGCTTCATTTTGATTGCCTAAATTTTCCATGAAATTTTAATTTTTTCTAAAACAACAACTGTCAAATAGTTCACCAGATTAAGCTTATGCCATTACTTTTGTTATGTATATAAGCCAACGTTTGTGTAAATCCTTAAATCAACAACAACTGTTGCATACATTTATTTTCGCCAACCCATGAACTCTGCATAATTGTAGTACATAATTTTTTATTAATCCCCGTTATATGATTTTAAAATGTCAAAATCTTGTTATTGCTATTGTTGCGGTGTGCTGCCATCAGACGGCGGCCCAGTAGGAAATTTTTGCACCACAACAAAATGAGAAAGTACCGTCATTACTTACAAGATTTTGACATTTTAAAATCATATAACGGGGATTAATAAAAAATTAAAATTAAAAATAATTTTATTTTATTTTATTTCCACAATTTATTGGACTCCTTAAGGGTTACATATTATATATCGGTTGTTTAACAACAAGATACATAAAACTATTGCAGGTACATAATATTACTTTAAATATATATACAATTTAACTTTCAATACTTAAAAACGAACGAACAATTGACGTTGTTAACAATATTACTGCTTTTTGTATAGTCAAAAATTTGTAAGCTAATTGAAGCCTCTCCAGTGTCGTCATTACTTTATTTTATTTTATTTTATTTTATTATTTTATTTTATTTTATTTTATTTTATTTTATTTCATTTTAATTTGTTTTATTTTATTTTATTTTATTTTATTTTATTTTATTTTATTTTATTGTGTTTTATTTTATTTTATTTTATTTTATTTTATTCTATTTTATTTTATTTTGTTTTATTTTATTTTATTTTATTTTATTTTATTTTATTTTATTTTATTTTATTTTATTTTATTTTATTTTATTTTATTTTATTTATTTATATAACCAATGAACAAATTTCTATACTATAGGAAATATTAATAATTACAACATACAATTTACTTAAACTATGCACCAACAAGCCCTTACATAATTGTGCAACTCATTCGACAGCCGCCAACTTCAAACATTCCTACTGGGTTGTAGTTGCAGTAGCGACATTTCACATTTGTCGGTGTTGGCGTGAAAAATTTACCAACCAGCAAAAATTCGTTGTTTGTTTTATGCGGCGGAAGTGGCAGGATTTTATGACGCATCCGCACCGGCAACGATAAAACCGAAACACGTGCACCCATATTGTCAGCGTCATGCAAATTCATACACACACAAACAAACACACACACACACATACAAAATAACATGTTTACATTCAGATATGTTTATATATATGCAAATATTTATAGTTGAAAACGCTGCCATTACAGCAGAGAATACACAAAAAAATGCATTACATTAAAATATGCAAAATGTGTGTGTGTGTGTGTGTGTGTGTGTGGGTGTGCCACATAAAAATAATTGAGCGCCATGCATTGTGAGCGATAAATGCGGACATTTTTTTTGTGTGTCTGCTGTTGGTTCGACAGTTCAGTGCGTTCGTTTCGTTTTTATTATGATGGATTTTTGCGCTCATGAAGTGTTAAGCTGAAATTATGTTCATGTTTGTGTTTTTTTATGAAAATTAACTTCTACACGATTTCAAAAGCTTTCAAGCAGACTTCTCTCAAATTTCCCACTTCACACTTTTATGCATTTTGATGCGGAGTTTTTATGTTGCTGCAGGTGAAATGCGGCCAACAGGGGGAAATTGAGCACATTAATTTGGTTGCACTCTTTACGGTCGCACAAAAAGCGTGGCAGTGTCAGTTATTGAGTCGTCAAGTCGCTGAAAGAGCGCCGAGTGCGCATTTCTGAAATAAGTACAATTTTCTTCAGGTTTTTGTTCGAGATGGATGGATGTGAAATTTGCTTCTTATAAAAAAGGTTTTAATTTTTTAATAGCTTTTGAAATGTCAGTGTAGTCTTATGTGTACCTGAGGTGCCTCGTTGCTTTAGTAGCGTTTTTGGAATTCAAGGAAATGCTGACAAATATTCACAAAAACGAAAAATTTCAAAAGAAACGACAGTAATTAGACTCATAAAATTGGTACTTAGTGCGTTGAAGCAGAGTTAATAAAATGCATATTTTTTTTTAATAAAATGCTGCGTCATTTTCGCTCAACATAACAAACGCAAGAACAACTTGTACATTCATTGAGAGGTGATCGCTAAACAGAAGAAATGCAAGAAGATCTTGCAGAATCATTGGGAGTTGATTGCTCAACCGTTGCAAAACGTTTGCCTAATCTGGAAATGATCCAAAAGCAAGGAAATTGTGTGTCATACAATTTGAAGCCAAGAGATGTCGAACGTTGATTTTGCATGTCCGAAATGCTGCTTGAACGCTTCAAAAATAAGTAATTTTTGAACCGAGTTGTTACTGATGACGAAAAATGAATTCACTGCATTGACTTGACGGCCAAACCGAATATCTATGGAGCCAAGGAAATGCTCTGTAATTGGTGAGATCAGAAAAGACTGATCCATTATGAGTTATTAAAGCCGGATCGAATTGTTACGGGAGAATTCTACCGACAACAAATGATTCGTTTGAACCAATCAAGGAAAAACGGCCAGAATGTGCAATCAAAAACGAATCGATAATTTTTCATTAGGACAATGCTCGACGACATTGCAATTAACTAGTCAAAACATTTGTAGGCAATGTTGGATGGGAATAGCTACTGCACACACCGTATAGCACAGACTTCCACCTGTTTCGATCCGTGCAGAATGTATTATCAGGAATACGCTTTACTTCAGTTGATAAAATCATGAAATGGTTCGGTACGTTTTTTGCCTCCAAGTCTGGCCAGTTTTTTTGAATGGTATAAATAAATTGCTCGAAAGATCGGAGTAGTAGTAGTAGTAGTAGTAGTAGTAGTAGTAGTAGTAGTAGTAGTAGCAGTAGATGGGTAAAAAGTAGTAGCTTGCTCTGGACAGTACTTTCAACTAATTTAATACTTTAAATTAAAAAAAAATCTTACCAATTAATTCACACTCCCAATGTGAACACTTTTTATTTGCATTGTAAATGATTTATAGTAAATTTTATTGCCTTTGTAGTTGATTTTGTTGCTGTCATAGTTGTGTGCGCCTTGCGTGCACAAATGTTGTTGCGAAATCAGATATCAAATTAAGCACACAGCGCACATGTATCGCACTAATTGCAGCTCCCTCCCACGCCATACACACACACACACATGAAATCGGGTAATTACTTTACGCAACATGGCGGCCATGTGCGCTGATTTTGTGTTACATAAAAATGAGATCGACATAAATGTATGCAGATACGGCGCAATTTATACGCACACACCAGTTTACTACTACCTGTAAAGACTTGTATGAATATGTATGTATGTGTGTGCGTATATCTACTTGCGTTGTTAAAGTTTAAAGTTTAATTAATTGCATGCAATAATGTTGTTTGCAACATTTTGCTGCTCCACATAGCAATCAGCGCTGGCAGAACATTTAATGGAAGTTCACTATAACAACACTAAGTAAATATGTATGCAGTTTCGTGTTGTGTTGCAGTGTATTGAGCGCCAAATGGTGGTTATTGAAGCAGCCATTAACAGTTACTTCATTAGCAGTCAATTGGTTGCATATGTGCAAACAGGAATCAGTCAATAAAACAAAGCATCTCAAGCGAGAAGTTACTGCGACCTGTGCTGCTATCGAAGGAACTCGACCGAAGGAAAACCACCCAATCAGTATTCGATTATTTAAAGAAGGCACTGTTGTTGTATTGAAGCACGCGGCGATGATAGATCAAGGAGATTCATAGACAGAATCGATTTGAATATCTTATAAGAACTGGCAGGGCGTCAATCTGGCATCCCCACGAGGCATTTCTTAGTGCTTTGGTGAGTTTTTGGTTAGCTTAACCTGACTTAAATCGGAGCTTAATTTCAGTGAATCGTCAGTAAATAAAGTAATGATATATAATGTCATGATATATAATGATTGTAGTATACTGCTTGAAAGCCAAAGGGTTTTGAGAGCCTTACTGATGCCTATTTAGCTGTGAGTAGAGAAACCAGTTTTACTAAATCTCCAGGAAATTTTGGTCTTCAGATAACCGCAGTTTTTCTGTCGAAACAGTCTCAGTACTCACACAGAAAAAAATTCCATTCTACTTCAACTTGAAGTTCCATTGTGCTGTTCTGTAAATCTACTCGAACTCTGTAGAAATCTGAGTAGATACTGTGAAGCCAATGTGGTGGCTTCTTGGCACATTAGTGCCAAATGCTTCAAACCTGATTCGTGCGAGCCAAGGTGGCAAGTTTTCAGTGAAAGCCACGTTCCATCATCCTTCCCAGAGACTGGGCATAGCGCACTGTCTGATATGAACACATTTTTTATGTGATTTATCTACAGAAATGACCCGTCCTAAATTCAGCCAACTACCCCGAGTTACTCAAGAAATAGATAGAATTAGACATGAACGTTGGTCACAAATAATGACTAACATATTGTTACGAAAATGAGTTCTCTACAGGCTTTCGTCCGTCTCTCTGGATTGTGCTTGAAAAAATAAAACACTTCAATTATTTACAAAATTACACTTGTTTGTCTTTACACTTGCTACTACTTATTGGACTATTGCATGTTTCCCCTTTGCTTGCTCGAATCAGACTCGTCCCCTGCGCTGTATGCGGCTGCCTTTTATACTTCTCTTATTATCGTGCCAATTGTTCTCGCATATTCCAGTTGGACTATCTCTCGATCGTTCTCGCACATCCCATTACCATCGCGAGCCATCCCTGCCATATCGAAATTATAGCAAGTCTGCCGTACTCTAAAGCGCGTGCCTAAAAGTATGCCCGTAAAAGCATTCATGTATAGCACAGCGACAGAGTGCCTCATCGTTACAATATGTTTCGTTCATCTGAAACTTTCCTCAGACTGCCAAGTTCGCTTGTGGGTTCAAGCAACCCAATAGTTAATAGTGGCTTTAATAGCAGAAGCAGGGAGTGGCAGAATAGGTTTAGGGCCAACATTTTCAACCTCAGAGTCCGTTTTGGCCTTGTTATCCGCAACTGCTACATGTCCCGGCGCCTGGAAGGTTAGCGACACTATTGCACCTCCGACATAGATATCCTTTATTTTCACGAATTGATTATCGTAAAAGTGGTGGAGGCGTTGTCCAAAGCCAGAAGTGCAGCCTGACTGTGATTGTGTTTTCTATAACATTAGTCATTACTTCAAGTATTACATACAACTTTGCCTGCATTTTTATGTTTATTTATGTTTTTTGTTTGTCTTAAACTTTTGTAGTTTGGCAATGTTTGAGACATAAATTTGCAATTTTCGTTACTTTTGGTGAGCTATATCACCAAGTGTGGTGGCTAACGTCAATACTGATAATTGCAAAGAAAAACGGAAATTGTCTTAGGACCCTTTAGTTTTCCAATAAAAATGGTAATAATAGATTTATGTTTTGCATTTGTGCAGTTTTTTCAATTTTTCATGCTGATTGCATACTTTTAGGGATGAATAAAATAAATTTTGTCGAAAAATACTACTTTTCAAATTGAATTATTTTCTGAGATCGGAAGATATCGGAGGATGATCTAATTATCCGACAAAGAAAGAATGCTTCTTAAAATAAAAAAAATCCAGGAACATACTTTCACATACTTTTTAGATATTTTCCTCTAAGTTTTGGCAATTTTCAGATTTTTAATTTAGAAATATATTTTCAATTAAAAGTGAAGTAAAAGCCTCAGCTTCGCAAATTTTGAGAAAATATGTGTTTACATTTTTTCGTGAAAAAAGTTTCAACTTAAATTAATTTTTTGCACAGATTTTTTGGGGTTTTCTTAGTTGGAGTTTTACCTTTCAAGTGACATCAAAATCGTTAAATTCTAAGACTATAAATTTTTTGAATTTTTTCTATGGAACGAATCACTGTGCAAGGCAATGGACTGGACTTTGTAAATTTAATGGTATGGAAAATAATTAGAAGAAATGTGACAAATTTTGAAAAGCGCGAGGGTCTAACATTGAGTGAGAATAGAATCTACGGCCTCTAAAATGGAAGCTCAGTGTACTTATTCCATAAAGACGTGTTAAAATCAGTCATGGGGCTAAACAATATCTATCTAAGGTTGGGCCCAACCTGGTGTTAAAAATTCCCATTGTGCCTGCACGGTAGCGACAAACTCCATTTTGGTCCTTGTATACTGTATATCCTTGCATATCCTGCAACTGCGTTTTGCGTTTCTTTGTAAAATGCCTCCAATTGCTCACTAATTCCTTCCCCTACCCTCAGAACCACGAAAGCAACAATAACAACAATTCTTATGGCATTATCGCAGCCACTTAAAATGCGCGACACACAGCCGCAGTGCGAGGGCGTGCAGTGGCTTTTGCAGGAAGCCGTTTAATTGCTGTCGCTGGGCACATTGTGCGCTGTTAATGGGCGGCTGTTTATTTGATAAAGATGCCAATGCAGACGGCTTACTGCAGCCGAACACAGTGGCCGCCATTGTGCAGCGGCAATTAAGTACGTGCGCCCGCGAACAATTGTCCTAATGTGGCAGCTATAAATGCCCAAATGCCCGACTCAGACAGCCATTGTGTCGGCACAACGCTACAAAATATTGTTTCAGTAGGCAAAAGTGGCGCCAATGTACGCGAAAAGCATTGAATGCGCACAGAATGGCAGGAAAATGCATAAAACTGGTGCAAGCTGGCCGCACCCAGTGAACAATTTTGATAGCATTCACTACAGAAGAACATCAAAATGGTTGGGGCGTGGAGAAATTATAAAATGTTACTCATAAGAATTTAATGCAGTCAGATTTGGAATTTGAAAAATAACATTAAATGCTCACTTAAGCGCTGCGGCAATTTTTAAAAGCCCAAACGAAAAATATTAGTTTTCGTTGTGCACTTTTAGGCGCAACAGCAAGTACAGCAACAGAATTTAACAAACCAAAAAATATAAAAAAAATTAAAACATTCAGTTGTGTGCAACACATAAAAAGCAACAACAACAACAACCACCAAGTATGCCAAAAATGCAAATCAGACTTTAAAAGCCATTAGGCTGCGATAATTGCACGACAGACGTGTGCGACGGCAGCCAATCTCAGTCGGCACGACTGCCAAAGTGCCAACCAGCCGCAACAAACAAAACGTATGAGGCTTGCAGCCACACTTCTCTGTCTGCATTGGCCACAAGAGCATTGAGGCAAATCCGCTGTTTTCGGGCACAAATGGCGTCAAGCAATTTCAGCTAAATGTCAGCGCAGAAGATATATGGTTTTTATGTATGTGTGTGTGTGTGTGTGTGTTGGTTAGTGCGGTGTTTGCATTGTCTTTCTGTTTTTGTTAGGTTGTCACAAAAATCTGTAAGCGTAAAATATTACACCTTTTGTTGCCACTTTGCTGGATTTTTTATTTCTCTGCGAAAATGTGTTTTATACTAAAGTGACCATTAAGTTTAATTGGTTGAGTCAGTAAATTTAAAATTGAATTTTAATTAATTTATTGTTTCTTTTATGGTTTTTTTAAATTTCGTATTTATATATTAAATGCTTTAAAGTGAATTACTTTTCGTATTCATCAATTAAGTTCATTAACTCTTCAACTAAAGCTCGAAAAAATATTTGATTGATACTCTTATCAGAATAATTCAGCTCTTTACAGAATAGATGCTAAAAAGTGACCATTAAGTTTAATTGTTTGAGTCAGTAAATATAAAATCTAATTTTAATTAATTTATTGTTTTTTTATGGTTTTTTAAAATTTCATATTTATACATAAAACGCTTTAAAGTGAATTACTTTTCATATCCAGCAATTCAGTTCATTAACTCTTCGACTAAAGCTCGAAAAAATATTTGATTGATACTCTTAACATAATAATTCAGCAATAATTCAGAATAGATTTGTAGTTTCTAAAAACAATTCCTATAGAACAATAGTTATGACCATTGTAAGGCACTGAAAGGACTTATTAGTGGGCACTGTTCTTACTATGGTCTAAATTATCCCACTAAGGCGATTACCTTCTAATATTTTCTGCTGAAGTTGTTCTGATAAAGAAGACGTGGAATTGTTTCAACACTTTCTATTTCGATGCCCAGGGCTACAGTTGAAATGATTCAATTTCAATTTCAATGATTCCTCTTCACACAGACCTCTTCAATATTATCTGGGAGCGTCTATGGTTCGACAGCAAAAAAAAAACAAAAAAATACTTTGACTTCTGAAAAAAATTCCCGTTAGAAAAAAGATAGTGTGATTATAATTGAAATGTCTTTGGTTAGAGAGATGTGCCACGACCTGGCAATTACAGAAGATATTTATACGAAGGTGGTCTGAAAAGTTTCCGATCTAAACATAAAGATGGCAGCACTCGTCAACAAAAGGCAGGGAATCTGTTAAGGCCTCTTCTGAAAGCAACTTAGCGAAATTTTAGCCATTTTAGACGCGCAGTTGTGGTTTGGCAATACGTTGAGTCAGTTGGTGTGAGTGTTTTGGGGAAAATAAATAAAACCGAGTATACTTAGAACAGTAATTAAATTATGGTTTTTGAAATAAATTAAAAACGAGTTGAACACTGTGTACAAGGACTTTGCACCAACAGTTGCTACCGGAAATTAAAGGCAGCTGAATTGAATGAATATTCGGTACTTTCAAAAACTGCAACCACTGACGAAAACATTCCTCAAGTTCACCAAATGGTGCTGAGCAACCGAGAAATTAAAATGGGAGATATAGTGGAGGCTATAAATATGTCCAAAGAACTTGTTTGAATATTGAATCAAGATTCAGGAAAAAGTTTTATTTGCATTGAGAGTCGCCTTTGCTCACGTTAGACCAAAAACTTGTACGAAAGAACATTTCAAAAGCTTAGTTCGAACGGGTTAAAGAGATGGGAGCATCGCTGGGAGAAGTGTGCAGACTTACAAGGAGACTATGTCGAAAAATCAAAATAAATTTGAAGAAAGAGTGTTCTGTATATTCGTTAGGTCGGAAATATTTTCAGACCATTCTCTGCCTCGCGACCATCGTGGTGCCTCAGAGCGGAAGAGTGGTTTTCTTGTGCACATTCATCGAACCTAATCTTACTTATTACCATATACGATGTATGTATATAATATTTTGTAGAAATTTAAAAATAATTTGGCCAGCAACTTTTCTAACCTATGGCTACTTTAATTAAATATTTTCCCAAATAATTCTAATATATAATATATATGTTTAAATACATATTCAACAGTGCTTGCGCCATTAACAGCTGAGACTGCCAGCCTAGGAAAATTGCCAACAAAAACAACAACTACCAACGCCATAGCGAAAATAATCGCATTCCCAAAGCAAAAAAAAATAACATTTGAAGCATATTTATAGGCGCAAATACCACGTTCTGCGTTGGCTTAAGCCAACAATTTTCTACCACACACACACACTCACACACACACCTCAGTAACGAGCACCAACAGCTGCCCCTTCGCCCCCCAAACAATGCATCCTAAACAGCTTTTTTTGACAGGCCACATAACATATGACCCCAGGTGCCGTGTGTGTCCTTTTTTGAACACTTTTCCATGCTTTTTGCTATCTTTGCACTCATTGTTATTTTCTCTCAATTTTTTTTCGTTTTCGTTTAGGTGCTTGTCATTTGAAGCTGCTGGCAATGCCCTCGCGTGACTTTATGGCGTTCATGCTAAACGACTTGGCGGACAGTTTTGTGTTGTGTGTATGTGTGTTTGTCACAGCCTTTTGGGACGTGTTGGTGCCTCGGCGGAGTGTAACGACAGCCACTACACATTGCAGATTAGTTTGGCATTATGATTGGTCCAACGTTAAGTTGTTGTTTTTGTTGTACATAAGTACGTCTGGATGACAATGTAGAGGAGGAGTAATGCTATGTTTTTTTTTTTTGCTAGTGCCAAGAAATGTTGTAAAAATGTAATTGCAATTTTAATTAAATTTAAATCTTGCTAAAAGAGTTTACTTTTTTATTTAGTGTAGTTATTATGATTTTTTGAATTTGTTTACATTTAATTTATTTGCTCATTTTCTTTAAATAAATATGTAGAAATATTAATTAATGACATTTAAACATTGTGCTACATAAAGAGTTTATTTTTTATGATACTTGTTATTTATAATTTATTATTATTAGTAATATTTGTTTAATATTATTGTTTATTTATTAATTTTCAATTGAACTTGCGCTAAAAAAAACTAGTTGTACATATTTTTTTTTATATTTTTCTAATATCACATTAAAATATAAATGTTTTCCCATTAGCTGAAGGACATTGTAAACAATTTCCGCAAACAAATTTGCCCCGAAACCGGCTTCCAACAACTTGTTTGCACATTTAAATGCGCCTAAAAGTATACCAACTAATACTGCAGCTGGCAGCAATGGCAAAAACCGTAAAAACTACACGTCAACATTTTAATAAAATTCCGCCGCCCCGCTGCACTAAACAAGCGCTGCCGCTCCTCCCGTTTCATGCATTTTGTGCGCCTTTTGTTTTTAGTTTTTTTCCTTCCCTTTCAGTTTGATTTTGCGCGCCGCTTGTTGTTTGTGCACAAATTAGGCGCCTCACTTTGCGTTCTTTCTCTCTCCATTAAAAAAAGTGCAGATTTTGTTTATTTTCTGCCACGTGCCGCCTGCCTTTCCGACACACTCGGCCGCACCTTGCACCGACCATAATCCTGTAATATTTCAATATGAAAGCAAGTCTCTCAAGTTTTTTCACCAACTGGCCATTTGCCGCATTTTAAACTTTTTCTATGCACTTTGCTGCCGGCCGGCTGGCTGCAATTTACCGGGTGGATTTAAGCAGAAATAAAATAATTTATTAATATGGCGCGGACTATGCACAAATTATTACCGCACCGTTTCGCGCTTCCATTCGCCCATTTGCCCATTTGTGTATTTATTTGCATTATGGCAAAACAAAAACAAATGTAAAAATTAAAAAAAAAATGAACCTATATACCTGCTCGAATAGAGAAAAATGTAAAAATAAAAAACATGTCAGCGGTAGGAGGCTGCTAGACTTTTCGTGCCGTTGCATTTTTATGTCGGATTTGCAACGGTGCGGCCCAATGTCCATGCGACAGCGAACGTGTGTTATGGAAAATTTGCATTTTTATAAGAGCAGCATTAAAGCGTTTTGTGCGTATTTATTTTAAAATGTTTAACATCTTTTCTAAACGAGAGTGTGAATTGTTTGGCTAATTTAGTTATCTAAAATTTTAGACTGAATGAATGCATAAAAACCTAGAAAAAGGGTTTGAGAGCTCTTGGAAAATTCAGAAAAATTACAGGTTTTGAGTTGGTATCGAGCGAAATTGTTGATTCTATACTAAATATAATCAAAGTCTTTCAACATTAAAAAGACTATTGCGGTCATTTTGAGGGTTTTTCATTTTAAAATTTTTGTATTTTCTTTAGTATTTCTATCAACTTTCGCTTTGATGACTTTTATTTTTTTATTGGGTTCTACAGTTAGTTGTACAATTAGGGTTCTACAATTACAATTAGCCAAATCCGTTGTGTACTTTTCGAGATATCAGCGGATATAATATGTAATCTTTCTAGTGTTAAGGATCCCTTAGATGAGCATAGATCAGTATAGATCAGTCTTAATACTACTGAACAGCCAATCCGTTCTTCGGGCTCTGCAAGCAACATCAAACATTGTTGTGAGTTGCAGAAAATCTCTCAACGAGAATTCTAGGCAACATCATACTGGATCCCCGAAAATGGGAACTCTCCAGAAAACTGTAGAGCATACAGGCTACGACTAAACAATTGTTTCAAGACAGGAAACACTTGATATCGTTTTTGTAATCTGAAAGCTTCGCACTCATACAAGTTCCATACAAGGCCTTTCATACATCACCTAAGATGGACTGAAAGTAACACAGGATTTACTGCTATTTTATCCAGTGTTGCCAGATACCAGAAATGACTTTCTCCTAAATTAAAAAAAAATACTGAAATTTCCTCCTAAAAGTTAAAAAAAATCTCAAAAATTTTTTTTTATAATTCGCGTCATTTTAACCCTTTCGACCCTTAAGTTGCCTGAGAGCAACTTCATCTATTTGTCATCTAATAGCAACAGCTACGATTGATTTATGGGCTTAATTTAAGTAGGCACCAACAAATTAATATTTTTAGAAGTGAATTCAAAGCGAATTACAAAAATTTTACTGTTATCCTCAAAATAATTTCCAATAATTTGCAGCGATATCAGAGAAAGTTTGTGTTCTAATTGAAGTCTACGAATTGGGCGCGTTTGATCAAAATCCTGTTTCTTTGATAATGGTTAAATAAAATCTAAAAGTGATAATTTTGTATTTTTCCATAAACATTAAATAATATTTCTGTAATTAAAAAATATTGATACAAAATTTATTTAACCGGTTTTAAGCTAAAATTTTTAAAAAGTAAACTAGCTCTAGAACTCTAACAAAGAGGCGTGGCGACTTCAAATGTCGTGTGCACATTTCTTAGGCAAATGTTTCATGATTTAAATACCAAAAAGTAATATCGAGAAACAGGGTAAAAGTCGGGGTCGAAAGGGTTAAAGGAATAAAACTCCTCATAAAAAAATAAAAATATAGACATATAATTATTTTTAATGCAGCCTTGTTTTTGTTCATTTTCGGCTTAACTACAAAACCAAAACATATAACAAATGAATTAAACAAAATGTGCAATTTTTGGTGGGATTTCATTGCAGCAATAAGTCAGAACGAGATAGAACGAGCTTACATTTTGTAAGCTTACAAATTTTTAACACAACAAGGTGCTTTGACTATTAAAATAGTTGCCAAAATATGTTTTGTTGCCAGTGTTCCCAATACATCATACTTCGTTATCTAAGAATCTCCCAAAAATCCATTAAGGATCCGAAAAATTCCCCTTACATAAATATAAATCTCCTAAACTTTCTCCTAAACAATTCTTCCTCCTAAAAATTCACCTAAAAGGCCAAGAATCTCTTGAATCTAGGAGGAAATCTCCTGATCTGACAGCACTTATTTTTTTTCTGTCATTCTAGAGAACTTGTTGCCGTTTTATGTGAGCCTTGTGAGGACGACTTACGCGCAGAATACTCTTCTTTCCAGAGCTTTGGTCGAGCTCAATGGACTGTCTGTGTCCTTGGACCTCGATTTTGCGCTTCCCAAATCAAAATTTTTAGAGTGTCTTAACCTTGGCTTTAAGTACATAGTTTTAGCGCCTTAGTATTTAAGGAAATTGTTATAGTCTGTAAGAATTGTTATTCATAGACTGAATTTAATAAAAATTAAATTAAAAAAATAAAATAAAATAAAAAGGGACCAGATGTTTCGAAGGGTCACTGAGTAATTGGCACCTTTACAAGAAGGTTAGGTGTGCCTTCGAAGCTGTATGGACAAGAAAAAGGAAAGAAATGCACTTCTCCTTCTATACAATGGTTCCTTATAATCGGAAAGAAGGAAGACTCACCTGGACAACTTCTTCTTTGACAATCTAGGGGATCTAGTCAATAGTGTTCATAAGAGTCGCTGTATAAGATTGAGTTTGCTCTCTAATGACTTCTGTCGAAGATATTCTATGCACTTATGCTGCATTATCCAGAAGAAATAAGACTCACATGAGCAACTTCTAAATTCTTCTATGACAATGTAGAGAATCCAGCCAATAGCACCAATCATTCACAGTCTACTTGGCTTCGTGAGATGCTCAAACTGGTTGAATGAATGAACGAACTTAAGTTCCATTGGTTGTGGCATCTCAATGGGCCTTTATGGCCCAAGTGAGCTCCGCCTTGAGGCAGACGCAAAAATACCGCAAAAATGAAATTGAAATTTCATTCTTTATTGCAATCATTACCCCTTAAAAATTCGTTCTGTGTAAACCTAAAAACAAGAAAAAGAATAAGAGGAAAAGAATGAGATATGCCAGTGATGCTTTAATGTGTCATTACGAAAGCAAAGCACAGCCGCTTCGCACTCTGACGCCGCCAAACGGTTATCTTCAACTGCCACCGCCGCCGTCGCCGCCATTGTACGTGTATAGTATTTGCAGCCTTTGTCAACAAATACGCCAAAGTCGAATGGCAAATACGAAAAGTGTTTTGCATGCGCAGTCTGCGTGCACTCACTGCTCGCCCGTGCCGCGTCCCACCCACCCTTGGCGACGCTTGGCAACCGCCACAATGGCTGACAATATTAAAATTCCATTTTAACTCAAGTACAGCCACCAACCGGCGACCTTATCGACCGCTCCCCACTCTCACTTCAGTCACACGCCAAGTCGAACCGGTGTGAGCGCAGCGCTTCAAGTGCGGCCGACTGGCGTTGGCGCTGATCCCCTGAGTCCTGGCGCATAGTGCTTGGCGTCCTTTGTTGTTGTTGTTGTTATTATGAGTAAAGCTTTAATTTACGGCCGCTTAAGTTGTCAAGCACCGCCGCGCCCAAGCCGTCAACACATCTCCCTTTCCATTTCCGTTCCCCATTTCGCCGCGTTCCCCTTTTTCATTCGGCCGCCATTGAAGCTGAGTGTACTTGAAGGTTTTGCACGCGTTTTCTTCTTCACGCTGCTTTTTTCATATAGAAATTTTTGTGATAACTAAATGAAATAAAAGTCATTGACATTTCGTGTTGTGGTGGCGTTGAATTTTTAATTCATTGCCAGCGAGCGCTGCCATTCAGCTAAACGCCCTTAACCCTTTCGCTACAGATTTTTACTGGGGAAAGTTAAAATTTTAAATTTTACTTCTTAGGCTTCTATATGGTTATATTAGTAACATCCATAAGAAATTTTTTAATTTTTATACTCGGACCCTGTATTTTAGAGTGTTTTTCTATGAGAGCAACCACATCGTTTTGGCTGTAATAATTACTTAAACATAAAACTTTTTACACATAACGAAAATTAGAATATTTCTTCATTTACTTCAACCAAAATTAAAAAAAAGTATATAAATTGAAGGAAAACGTCAAATTAAAAAGTTCTCTAATTTTTTCTGCTTCTTCTTCCTTTACTATGTCAAGATATACCATTAAAAAAACGTGTATACTTCTCTTCTTTAAACTTATATATTCAGTTTATTAATTTCGTATTTTTTCTAAAACTTCAAACTATTCTAAAGACCAACAAAAAAATGTATTCTTGCAACCATAGAGGATGCAGACGTCCACAAAGTAGCATGTTGCCATATGGCAACAAAATAGCGAAAGGGTTAACCAGTCAGCGAGCTATGCGACACGCGGCCAGCAGCAGCCAGCAGCACACATCGTCACCGCAGACAGCGCAGCCACTTGAAGCGGCGCCTTCATTGTTTCAGCGCACCCCAGACTCGTCCGTTCAAGGCGCCCAATGTCAGCCGACTGGGGTCGTGATGTCAGCTATCGAAGCTGTCTGTGTGTTTGTGTGTGTGTGTGCAATTTCAAGGGTAATGACAAGTTATTATTTCACAATTTAAGCGTCGTTTTGCCCGAACCGCTTAACCTCAACGGCGGCCGCCATTTTCGCTTTGGGCCAACTCAAGTGACTCTTTCGCCGCTGCTGACGCGTACGCGTGTGCCGCGCATTCGAAATGAGGCTGTAACATTGCGCCGGCCGCGAAACGTGCTGCGGCCGCTGTCTGCGGTCTTTGTGCGGTCGTCCCCAAAATGTAATCGTCGTCCGTCGTGCGGGACGAATGCCAGCGTAATTTACTTTTCATAATGATTGCTAATCAGAAGTGCGCCTTGCACTCGTTCGCCACTGCCGGCTCGCTGAAACTTTCTCGCTGCTGTCGGCTGTGCACAGGAAGCGACGGCAGAGCGAGTTCAGGCATCAAGGCGGCAAATTTCTTTTGCAGGAAAAGTAAATGTATGTACTTGGACTTGTTTGAATGTCGCTTACAATGTTGACTGCTGAAGTATACTTGACGGCGCGCGTGCCAATGCCGCTACTCACTTCACTTACACTCTCACACCCACACACGCACACACCCACAGTTGTGCTGTGTGTCGGCATTTACATCTCAGTGCGCAAATTTTCTTGTGATATCATTGCGAACAAATGAATATTAATTATTTTTTGATTATCAGTGTTTTTTTTGTTGTTTAATTTTGTTGGTAATTACTTTTGTTTTTACTAGAAAGCACGTGAAAATTAAACAATAATGCAAATTGTTAGCTATGACGAATGTAGAACATAAATCAACCCACTCACGTTTTAAGAAGTGGCAGCAATGATAGGAAATGTTTATTGCTGTTGTTCGAGGTGGAGGATTCGACTACATAGAAGAGTGAAAATTTAAGGCAGCTGTCTCTTTTGATAAAAGAACCATATTCCTTAGGCTTTAAGAAACGCTGGTGTAGACATGTTCTCGTGAATTTTATAGACTTTCCATCAAGATATCGACAGGAGTGATCCGTTTTTCGAAAACTGGAGATTCCTACTACGAAAAATAGTGCAATTTTAGATTGAAATTAAAATTTTAACAAAAAACTGAGGTCAGGGAGTGAAAAAGATTGCAATTTTAGATTAAAATTAAAATTTTAACTCTCAAAAAACTGAGGTTTGGGAGTGAAAACATTTCAAGTTTAGATTAAAATTAAAATTTTAACTCTCAAAAAACTGAGGTTTGGGAGTGAAAAAGATTGCAATTTTGGATTAAAATTTTAACTCTCAAAAAACTGAGGTTTGGGAGTGAAAAAGAATGCAATTTTAGATTGAAATTAAAATTTTAACTCTCAAAAAACTGAGGTTTGGGAGTAGGTATTGAGCCACCTAAGTTCTTAGTACTTAATTGAGATGTTTGTGGCATGAATTTTGTAGTCTAAGTGCTGTCTTCAATCGTAGCTCCAGGAATTCCTTTTTCTTTGTACAATTTCTAAATGGTTTCATTAATATTGTCATTGTCGAAATCATGTTGTGGTAAAAGGCAAAATTACTTCAAAACAAACAAATCTTGAACAAATATTACAGTGAAGACTGTTTATGTGAAAAAGTTAATTGAAAGCTTTCGACAAAAAAAGCCGACTTGAAGACGCCCACATCTTTGCTGGAAAGATCAACTAGAGGCTGCTCTATCATTTCGTGACATGACTAACTGGAGAAGGATAAAGCTATACAAATAGTGGACATGCCTAGAGATAGGTTTTGTAATTGTTTGTTAGACCCTAATAGGCTGTTATGGTTGGTTAAGTAAAAGTCACAGCGATAACTGGGAACACAGAGTTATCACAAAAGATGGAACCATGGATAAGGCACCATCTGGGTTTCAATCTATGTATATACATATAATTGTTTGTCCTGACTGACTGACTGACTGATTCAACATCGCCCAGCCCAAAACACTAAAATTTTAAACTGTAGATACATCTTGAAAAATGAACCTCCGCTAAGAGGGGATTTTTGGAAATTCGGAGTCTAAAGGCGCAAAACATGGGTTAAGGTGTTGTATGAAGAAACTTCGTGAAAATACTACAATTAAAAAAAAAAATTGTTACGTATTTTTCAGTTTTTCGAAAATCAAAACTTAACGGGGTCAACCAAGGGTTAAGGTTTGTATACGGAAAGACTACGAAAAAACCCTCGACCGATTGGCCTATTGACTTCAAAGTGGATAAAAACACTTGAAATCAAAAATAATTTCACACGTCTTTCTTATTTCTGTGAAAATCAATATTAAAAACGGTAAACCAAGGGTTAAAAAATTGTATGAAGATCTATGATTTTTTACGCCTTTTGACTTCAAACTTGGTGAAAGTACTCTTGGTGAGAAATAATTTGACACGTGTTTTTTATTTTTTTTTTAAATAAAAATCTGATGGGGCCAACAATGGGTTAAGAGTTTGTATGGAAAAACTGTGAAAAAACATGATTTAATGGGCCTATTGACTTCAAACTTGTTGAAAGTACTCATAGTGAGAAATAATTTGACACGTGTTTTTCACTTTTTTGAAAATCTTAATCTGACGGGGTCAACAGTGGGTTAAAGATTTGTATGGTGAAACAAGATTTTATGGGCCTTTTGACTTCAAACTCGATGAAAATATTCTTGGTGAGAAATAATTTGACGTGTTTTTTATTTTTTTTTAATAAAAATCTGATAATGACAATGGGTTAAGATTTTGTATGGGGAAATATGACTTAATGCTCTAATTGGCTTCGAATGTGGTGAAAGCACTTCAAATGAGAAATAATTAGATGAGAATTGTTTCATAAAAATCTGACGGTATCAACAAAGGGTTAAGAAGAACTTGATTTATTGGCCCCGTTGACTTCAAACTTGCCTGCAAAATCGCAGGGCCCTGCTGGTATGTAATATTTAACAAGGAAAACTTCCATGAAAGAGGCCAGCGTTTGTAAGAAACTGCAATTAAGTTTTAAAAACTACTTAACTCAACTGCAACTCATAAACACTATTAACTTGAAATTGCATGCTTTGGATATAAAGTGATCACAATTGTCGCTTACTTATTGCTTTGTCTGTGTTCGAACAATCTAAGCGAAAAGTTTAGCAAATACTTTGTTGTCCTTTACCTAAAGACTAAAACTGCGTTTAAAAATGTACACGAATTTTAATATATCGTCACTTTGAGTATGCGTCAACACACCTGCGACTGACTGTCGTTGTTATTTCGCACAATAACAACAACGCTGGCGAGACCCGACACGTATCGCTGACAAAGTTATCAAATATGCCAAAGAGCTTTGTGTTACTTGAAATTTAATGACAAACATTTTGCAAAAACATATAATATAAACAACCCATGATAAAAGCAACAACACAGCATCAAAAATGGCACACGAAAAAAATGCAAATGTGTACAAAGCATAAAAAGTTCAGGCAAAATGCGGCCACAGCAAAGAGCGCCGGCTGTGTAACCGACGCGACGAGTCGTTGCGCTGTCAACTAAGTGAATGAAACTTTCACAATATTTTCAACAATTTATGAAGCTAATGTCGACAAACATGAGAACGCGTAGTGGGGAGAGGTTCGCGAGTCGCTGAGCAACGACGAGACGCACTTTAGACGCGCTTTGCTAAATGCGAGAAGCACATAAATGCGCCGCCTCGTTGAAAGTTGGCGGCATTTCTTGAGCGCAATTTAATAAGAACAAGATGATGATGATGAGGGGCGGTGAAAAGTGTGGGCAAGGCAGAGCAGCATAAAAGCCAACACTATTGGCAGCGCACTTCAATTGGACGACGCGGCTGCCGTTGCTGCTCTCGGTGGGCTTATCATGTCGCCGAAACGTTTGCCACTTTTATTATATACGCACACACACACACAACTAAATAGACAAGTGCCCAAGTGTGGGTGTGTGCATCTACAATTTGACAAGTATGTTAGTTATATGCAAATAAAATTGTAAGCAACCACACACAGATCCACAACGACGCAGTATTCCATTGACCGTAGCTGCTGTGCGAATGTGTTTGTGTATCCTGGCTGTGAGCTGTAAAGGCGCTAGCAACGACACTGTGTACTTGTAAATACTTGTGTCTGTGTATGTGTGTGTGTGTAGTCGTTTGCTTGGTTTTCTGATTTGTGCAGCTCAAGTGGGAATTCCATTAGAGCCGAAAGTAGCAGCCACCGCCAACACCGAAACCGACACTATTTCAACTGTGTGTGCGTGTGTGTGTGTGTGCGTGTCTAGTGTGACCATTGGTGTCTTTTTGCTTGCAGCTTTGGGGTGGCTTAAGCTGCAGCTTAGCATACCAAGTGTTGCCATGGTGCTGGCATTGTGGCAAACGAACGTTCGTTCCACAAAAAAACGCGGCACATAAATGGGAACAGACGCAAGGAGGTAGTTGGCATAAATTTGAGAAGGATTAAAAGACTATTAAACTAACACTTTCTACTGTCTATTCGATTTTGGTTTAAAAATTAATTATGATTTATTTCAGTTTCATGTTTCATTTAACACTAGAATGCCCAAGGTAGCCATTTTGACTACATTGAGGTCTTTTATTGTAAATAACTTTTGTTGCATCGCTTTCTACAAAAATACCTTACGTGACTTTTATTAATTTTTATAGCTAAATGGAATAAATAAATTAAAAATTTTGTAAACAAATTTTTTACCCAAATTTTGCAAAATTTACCTTAAATGCCCAAAAGTAGTCATTTTGACTACCTATATAAAATTTTTAGCAAGTCTTACTGATAAATAGACAAATATGCATCTTCAAATGCGAAATATGAAAATTTCAAATAATTGCAAACATTTAAAAAAAATAATATCATAGGAGGCTGTGACAATTGTTTTTCAATTCAAAATTCACTCATAAAATTCATTCAAAAATTCCAAATTCCAAATTTCATTCCATTTTATCCCATTTATGTGTAAAGTACGCTATTTTATTTAAATGAATTTACTTTGTAAACCATAAAAAATAAAAACTGAATGCTTATTTTAGTTTAATCTCGTGTACATTTATTCATATTTGCTACTTAAAAACCAATAAAATTAAAAAAAACTCAGTAAACAATAATGTAGCCAAAATGGGCATTTTAGGTATGACAGATTCTCGGGCATTCTAGTGTTAATGATTTCGCATCACTAATCCGAATCCCATTTGGCTGCGCCACTGCCCACAAATGTGACCATTGTCTGGATATCTTTTTCGAGTGTCATAAACGCTTGTCAGTTGCTCACACACACACATACACACTCATACTAGCACACATTCACAGACGCTGTCACATGCAACTGTGGAATCGTAAAATGTAGCACTTCCCTTTTAAATTGGCGCTTAAGCGTCGAAACTTCACAAAAACCTAAATCTTCACCGCACTTGTAAAAACACGAAAAATATAGAGCTCGATATGCATTGAAAAGGAAAAAAGAGCACAACAAAAGAAAAACCCATTTCAATGTATAAAAAAAACTCTAATAAAAAAAGCGAAATCCATTTTGGCGATAACAGTGCAAAAAAAAGCCAAATCAACACCAGATACGTTGAAACCTCAACGCGTGTGGCAGTGACGACGGGAAAAAGTGCCTTTGACACAGACACGAAAAAGCGAGCGCGTGCTATATGCAAAACGAGACAGAGGTCACCACTGCAACATAACCTCAAACACTCTGCACACACTCGATGGCGTTTGTTGCGCAGAAATTCAATTCGATTTGCAAAATTCGAATTTGACATTCGCTTCAATGAAACAAGGTCTGATTTGTTTGAAGGTCGATTTAAAATATCACAAAAACTGCTGTAAATTTAACTCGAGTTGTAGCTTAAAGCTGCCGCACATAGCAATTTTCAAGTGCATTTGACTTTTATGTCATCATTAGGCCGAAAAAGCGAGCTGCTCTACGAATACTTTGTGTGCGATTCATTTGTCATTTGGCCGCGTCTGACACACTTTCGCACGCGGTGGCTCAGCGCGGCGCGCCCAACCTTTGTCGCATTTGCCATCGCAGCCATTTATCATAACCCGCTGCTGGCTTCCAGTCTCGACTGCCAACTCTGGCTTTTGTGTCAAGTTCAACGGTTCTGGCCAGAGCCAAGATCAGCAGCTTTCAACTTGGCTCATGTACTCACACGGCCATAAATCAGCGCGCCAAGAAATTTGGGTTAAGCACTTGCAAGCCGAGCGAGTCGAAACGCCACGGCACAATGCAATTCAATTGGAATCGATTCGATTGGTTGTGTGTGTGTGTGTGTGTTGTCTTGTACAGCGCAAATATTGGCATCGCATGCAGGTAGTGCAACAGCAGCGATACTTTATCTGCTGCCAATGGACAGATTCAGTTGCCTGCTGGGCCATAAATTGCGCCGCCACTTGGCAAAAGCTTAGTGCCGTTGTCGCAGCATTGGAAGCACTGTGCACTTCTTGGCACAGCACAAGGCCGAAAATTGTGCGTTGGGGTCAGCAATTATTTGCCAATTAGCTTTTTAGACGCCTTACAATTACAACAATAACAAATTGTAACCAACCAGGCAATTCAATTCAATTGGATTACACTACTCTACAAAAAATGAGTTCATCGCGTGCTCCTAAAAACAAAAATATTTTTTAGACTAATCTTCGGCTGCTGAATACGAAACTGAAAATAAAAAAATTTTCTTAAGAAGCGTTTTCGAAAAATCTTCGAAAAACACGTTTTCCCCTCTTATTTCAGTTATGAGCACATATCTCGTAAACCAACTATCCAACTAACACAAGTGATCCGTCGTTCAGAAGATAATTAACTAACCTTTCCAACGAGAGAGATGAGATTTGGGGAAGTTACTGACGGTGAAAGTTGAAAAAACTTGAATTTTTTTTACTATTTTCAAAATTTATACATTTCGAAAATTATCTCCTCAGGTTTTAAAATTTTAGATGAAAGACATATTATTTGTGCAAATATTAAGCCTAACATCAATTGAATCGAAAGAAAAATGACAAATTTATGAAGCACTTAGTTAAAACACCAACTTTACATTTATTACACCGTGCGAAAAATTTTTTTTTTCCGAGACCCATCCAAATGTTGATATAGATGTGAAACTAGAGGTCAATTATAATATCCACAGCATAGTAAGTTTTTAATTTTCTGACCCAAAAACCTTCTTAAAGGATTTTAATATTTTAAGGATATACACATTTCAAATATTTTTTTAAATATTTGCGATTGTGCAATGATGAAGATGTGAGTATCAAATGAAAGAGGAAAATTGGCTCCTTTTAACTAAATTTTTTTTTTTAACTTTCAGGACCAAAATATGTCAGGTATGCAAAACATAAATATTTGGGATCTCAGTCTGTAGATTCATATTTTTTTCTATGTTAAAGTTCTAAAAGTTCAAAATAGAAAATTTATTAAAAAGGAGACAATTTTCCTCTTTCATTTGGTATCCATATCTTTATCATTGCACAACCGCAAATAATTGAAAAAATATTTGAAATGTGTATGTTCTTAAAATTTAAAAGTCCTTTAAAAAGGACTTTGAGTCAGAAAATGAAAAACTGACTGACTATATCTGACACTTTAAGCTGCCAAAAATTTAACACCTGAAAATGATAAGAAATTGTCAACAACTGTCAGAATTTATTTATTCCAAAGACATTTGTTCAACTTGGTTATTTGGGAAACTTGCCTGTAGTCCTTTATTAAAAAAATTATTATTAGTTCTTTGGTTCAAAATTTAGCAGGCACTTAGTGTAACGACACAGAAAGGCCCTAAGGCATCGATTAACTGGCCAAAAGAAGATCAAGGACTTAACCAAAGAAAGTAGTGCAAATATTTTAGAGCTTCTAAAAGCCTCTGCAATGCTAATGAAAATAATTCAGCTCAAAAAACACACTCACAAACATATTAAAAAACTCAATTTCGAAGTACTGAGATGTTTTTGCATAACTTTTTCAAACCATTTTTGCCTAAAATTTTATACTTTAAGACAGCTAAATGTTTATTTAAACTATAAATAAAACCTGCTAGAATGAGAGAAAAATATTAAAAAAAAATTTGAATTGTTAGCACTGAAATACAAATAGCTCAAGTAAGAAAAATAATGAGCTCAAAGGTTTGCGTTGTAATCCTTACATGTAAACATTTAAAGAGAAATCATAGCATGCTAGAAAGGAAGTATAATCAGTTCTAAAGAAATACTCATAAGTCATGAAATGCGAAAGATCATTAAAAATTTCCTGAAATGTTAAGCATTTCAATGTATGAATTCTGAAAAATATGAGAACACTCATTGTCTCTTTCAATAACTCACTCCTTCACTCATTTGTTCAATCACTGCGTCCCTCACTTGCCCACTCACTTCCTCAATCAAACCCATTTTCTTACTCACACACTTCCTCACTTACTCACTACCTCCATTCCCCACTCACTCACTCCCTCCCTCCATTCCTCCCTCACTCACTCACCCACTCATACTCGAACTCACTGATGAAGCCAACATAAGCGGATGATGAGTAGCACAATGCGGCCAATTGATGTATGGTACGGCCGGGCAAAGCGATGGCAACAGCAGAAATGGTAATGACAGCAATTTGTTGGCCGATAACTGCAACGGTTACAATGTTTGCAATGTGGGTAATTGCACTAAAATAACATCCTGTCATACAAGTGAGTGGTTATAAACTTTGCCGCTACGCTGATCGCTGACTGAATGGCTTTGACGTTTCGGTTGTATGGAGGGCGGTATGCGATATGCCGCATGCACAACAACTACAATAGCAACCACAACAATAACGACAATATAGCAGCGTTTGATGCTTTAATGCTGATGTCGATGTCGATGCCGATGCAATTGACATGGAAAAGGATATGCTGGCATATGGCGCGCACACACACACACACACACACTGACACATGCAAGTGTACATATTTTTAGTTGGAATTTTTGTATGTGTTTCTGTGCCTGTGCAGTGCTCGAATGGCAAGTACCCAACATAATTGAATTGAGCTCAATTGATGGCGATTTGTAGGAAGCAGCAGTGCAGTCAGTCACAACATGCATAACTTGTGACTGACTCTTGTGACCCTCAATGGTTGTGCAACAACAAGAGTCAGTTTCTAATTGGCACAAATACTTGCAAAGATGTTCTTTTTGTGTGTGTGCACATATAAATGACACAAATAAATTATTACGTAAATTTCGCTCATCAAATGCGCATTTATGCTGCTTCTACAACTTTGTCAAACGCCAATCGATTGCACGCTGAATAACTTCAGTGCAATCATTTTCTCATTGCTGACCGCACTGTCGGTTATTCATAATCGAATTGCAATTTATTTCGCATCACAAATCAAATAAACATCCGCAGGACATGCCGTCGGCCGCTTGTAATGGCCGCCGCTGTAACTTGACTCGGTCGCTCAAGGCGCAAAGCCAAGCAAAAGTTCAGTCAAGTAATGAGCGACAGCTGCCGGCTGCACAGCTCAGCTAACGGCTTCAGCGCACTGCACTGTGAACAGTGAATTTGGACACTCGTCGTCGTCGTCGTTGTCGTTGTCGTTTTCTTCTTATTCTGCCGCTTATGATTGTGATTTTCGAAAATTTCTTCTCCAGCTCGATGATTATTTCGATTGTTGCTGCAGTTGCTGCAATTTGCTTCCCACTCACTCGCCATGCAATTGTCATCATTTTTTTTTTCTTTGCGCTGACATTTTGTCATCATGGTTCTCGGTTGCGCTATCCGTTTCCATTTCCGCTTCATGCACGTCGCCAAACTGACATTCCAATTATTCTTATCGCCTCAGCTGCCGCACAAAGTCGTCTCCTCGCCGCTTAACGGTTAGTGGCTTCTCGCTAGAAGCCAGCTGACTTGTGCCACTCATGACGTTACCTATTCGTATGGATGTCAGTGCTGCTGCTGCTGCTTCTTCTTGTTGAAGAGGTTTTCAAATTGTTGACATTTTTCATAGTTTAGATGCTATTTATACCACAAGCAGCAGTCATGGCCACAACAATAACAAACCCATGACGTATTATAAGTAAATACAAATGACAGCTGGAACAAGTTGAAGTGACATTGGCTCATTGCGTTGCACTGCAAATTGTAGACTTGTGTGGAGTGAGGTGGTGCATTGCATTGTAAATACCAACTAGGATAGGTTTCGGGTTAGAGTTATGATGAAAAGACTATTCTAAAAAAAATCTGTTTCTTAAAGCACTTTGACTTTCAGTGAATAGAATTGTGCAAAACTGTTTTTTTTTGCAATATTTTGAAATCTTCATAGACAATGCAGAACTCGTGTCCATAGCATTGACGACTAAAACCAACTCCTGTTTTCTTGATGGCCAAAGGAGACCACCTGTTGAGTCACTTTCCATACTCAGCTATGTTCATGTTATGCTATCTGAAAGTGAGATGAAATTCTTTTTTTCTCTTCTGTTACACTACTAGACACGAAAAATGCACCTTAAAAATGAAACTGATTTCGTGATTTTGATTTTGAAAAATTTTGAAGAAGCGTTTTCGAAAAATATTTTCTATTTTGAACTTTCAGAACTTTGAAATGGAAACAAATTTACATGTATGAATCTACAGACCGAGATCCAAAACATGTATGTTTTCCATGCTTGACGTATTTTCGTCCTGAAAGTTCAAAATAGAAAATTTCGCTACAGATTTTTACTGGGGAAAGTTAAAATTTTGAATTTTACGTTTTAGGCTTCTATATATAGCAACATTCCATTAGAAATTTTTTAATTTTTATACTCGGTCCCTGTATTTTATAGCCTATTTCCACTGGGCCTTAACTGCAGCTTACGCTTAACTGCAGTTTGACATCGCATTTAAATGCTCAAATTCCCATACAATTGTTTTTGTATCAAAGTGCGTAAACTCACTTTCAAAACTGAGTTAACTCAGTTTTGCCATTTACAGTCGTCTAACAGAAAATGTTATGTTAAAATAGGGGGGCAATACTCACAAATGTACAAATTTTGATAGCATGCTCTCAGGCGCTGCAAGAGCCGTACGAACACAAACGAAAGAAGGGATTTGAATTACGTTCGGTGTGGTAGATTTTTTGCCAAGACAATTACTTTTTACTACATTTTTCGCAAAAATACATATTGTCTGTCATAATCAAAGTCAAAACTTATATTATTTGCCAATAATAAATGCTGAAAAAGAAAATAAAAAATGTGGAATTTCTTATGAACCCTCTTGACATAAAAAAATTCAGACAGCTCTGATATCAATCAACCGACAACTTTCACAAATGAAATAGACATTGACAAATGATAAATAAATTGATAAAAAAATAAATAAATTGATAAATTTTCACAAATATGAAAACGCAGACATTCCTAGACTGTTGAGAAGGAAAGCGGAGTGGTTTTCATGCAGTAGAGGGGCTACAAGAAACCCTACATACGTATACAAGGAGATCGCGGCGATGGGTATAGCTGTGGCTGCCCAGAAATAAATGCAGAATTTGACTTCACCAAATGAAAATGTAAACAAAAACCAGCTGTTGGAGTTAACTCAGTTTCGGTGGAAACGCTTGACAGTTCTCAAATTTAACAGAGCCCTTAACTGCAGTGAAGCGCTCAGTGGAAATAGCCTATTAGAGTGTTTTTCTATGAGAGCAACCACATCGTTGTGGCTGTAATAATGACTTAAACATTAAACTTTTTACGCATAACGAAAATTTGAGTATTTCTTCATTTACTTAATAAAAAAACAGTATCTAAATTGAAAGAAAACGCCAAATTAAAAAGTTATCTAATTTTTCTGCTTCTTCTTTCTTTACTATGTCAAGATATACCATTAAAACAACGTGTATACTTCTCTTCTTTAAACTTAAATATTCAGTTTATTAATTTCGTATTTTTTCTAAAACTTCAAACTATTCTAAATACTAACAAAAAAATGTATTCTTGCAACCATAGAGGATGCAGACGTCCACAAAGTAGCATGTTGCCATATGGCAACAAAATAGCGAAAGGGTTAAAAGGAGACAATCTTCATCATTACACAACCGCAAATATTAAAAACAAATATTTGAAATGTGTATGTCCTTAAAATGTTAAAGTCCTTTAAAAAAACTTTGGGTCAGAAAATGAAAAACTGACTATATCAACATTCTATATCAACATGACGTCTATATCAACATTTGGATGGGTCTCGGCAAAAACAAAATTTTTTCGCATGGTGTAATAAATGTAAAGTTGGTGTTTTAACTAAGTGCTTCATAAATTTGTAATTTTTCATTCAATTCTATTGATGTTAGGCTTAATATTTGCTTAAATACTATATCTTTCATCTTAGATTTTCAAACTAGCACAGATAATTTATTTTATCTATAAAACAATCATTCAAAAATTTTTAATTTTTGATAATGGTCAAAAAGTTCACTTTTTTACAACTTTCACCGTCAGTAATTTCCCCAAATCTCATCTGATTTGGATAATCGCTGCATCGCTGTATCGCTGCAAAGTCTAAGCTATTATCTTCTGAACGACGGACACCTCGTGCTGGTCGGATGATTCTTTTATGAGATATGTGCTCATAACTGAAACAACAGGGAAAATTGGTTTTTCGAAGATTTTTCGAAAACGCTTCCTAAAAAAATGTTTTTATTTTGAGTTTCGTGTTCAGTGGACCAGTCTAGAAAATACTTCTGTTTTAGGTGCACGCGATTAACCCTTTTTTTTGTCGAGTAGTGTTAGCTATGTCACGCGTTATCGCGAAAGGGTTCGTGTGACTAATGATCTGTTGGCAATCCTCTTTTATGGATGTCTACCCCAGCACTTGTACAGCACTTTCCAAAACAATTTAGAACATTTAACACTGTTAAATATTTAGAATATAATAGGCTAAGTGACTGCCAATACGGCTTTCAAAGACAGCAATCTAAGACAGATGTGGTGGTGGTCATCAGTAAGAAATGGAATCATAGTTTGGCTCAAAACTGAATGCCTATGGAACCAGTAATGTCTTCTATCATTGGATTACGAGCTTCCTTTCTGATCGCTGTAATCGTAGTTCTGGAAAGCATTGCTTTAGCGTGGTAGTGCCGTAGGGTTTGGTTTTCATTCCAAAGCTTTTTTATCTTCTTCAAAAAGCCCTAATTTTGTGATAATTCAGAGGGAAAGGAATCATTCGTAATAATGATTCTTAATAGCGACTTATAAACAATCTCTGAGTAGAGTCAAGCGAACAGAGTCAATTTTAATCTTTGCAGGACTCAATGTTATATTTTTTCCCACAAAAGAGTCTCTCTAAATTGCAACACAATCCTAGTTAAGGGTCGTATAGGAATTGTGGAATTCAAAGCTTCTTATGTTTTGAACTTGCATATTAACAATGAATTTCGATGGAACGAGAACAATGTTTTCTAAAGCGGTGCACAAATTAGTTCACTTCATCAGATCTTCGCATTATTTGCACTACTTAACCACATCGATTGATGTGTTCGGGTGGAAAGTGCTTCACAAAGTCTTCAGCTCTGATATAGCTCCGACGAAAAAGGTGTTTGTCACGGTAGCTGGAGATCGATGGTGAAGAGAAAAACCATGTCTCTGGTGCCAGGACCATTTTAAGGACGCCCTTTTATCTCTTGGTTGGTCACACCAACTGGAGAAGACCCCACAACAGAGGCGCTTCGAGAGGAATTTTGCGGCAAGGCGTAACCCAATAAAGGGTTGTTATGGCCAGTTAATGATGTAGCTATATCCCACCAGAAAAGGAGTTCAACTCGTATATCGCACACCCACTACAAAAGTGACACAACTCAAAATTTTTAATTTTTCAGGAAACGCAAAAAAATGTTTTTGAGCTGAATAAACATTTTTTTTAAATAACGTCTAGACCGTTTAGTAGAAAGTCCTTACAGATTATGCTTTAGGATAAGTTACAAAGATTTTTTTATTTTACACTAGAAAATCCAAAATTTTGAGTTGTGACTTTTTTGATGATATTTTTATTCAATAATTACCGAACTATTTTAGGTTATGTCACTTTTGCTGAATTTAATAATTATAAATGACAGTTAAAAAGTTGAAAGAACAATTTTGAAAATTCGAAATTAATTTTTTATTTGAAAATATATACTAAAATTGTCACAACTTTACTTAAAATTAACTTCAACAAAAATGTATTTCGTCAAAAGTGTCACAATTTGAATTAGGACTCTTTTGCATTGAACTGCAGCGATCAAATAGCATCAAACTTCTCGACATGAAGAGAGACCTAACGGTACTATATTTTGGTAACAGTTAACAACAACAAAATACACGGGGTTTTTCTTATTGGTAGATAGATGCATTGTGCACATAAACCAAAAAATTAAAAGTTTTGACTTGTGTCACTTTTCAAGTGGGTGTGCGATATGTGAATGAGGCCTTCAAAACCCCACTTGGCGCTCATCGACTAAGTCCAAAACCATACCATTAACCTTACAATACATCAGTAAATCAAACAGTTCCATTGACTCTTTGGATCATCGTCGAAGCGTGGCCTTTTTCTACACAAAATTTTTGGGAAAAATTTCAAATATCTCAGTAACGACAGAAGCCATTCACAATATGTAAATAAATCATGATAATTGCACTCGTGTTGAGTTGTTCTTTGGCAGATTTTAATTTGTGCACATTTGTGCATTTAAATATCATTCACACTGCCGACGCCAGAGGCGACATCCTTCAGAGAAAACACTTAATAACAGCAATTTGCAAAAGTCGTTTTATAATCGCTGCAGCAACAAAGACAGTGCCATGTTTGCGTTATTACGAATTGATAGAGAGGAAAATGCAGAATCGGCTTATGCCGTTGCCGCAGTACAGTCGCGCGCACATCAATGAAAAGTAATTACAGTTTATTTGCACTGGCAGGCAGCTGCCAGCGACGCGAGCGGCGCACATTTCCATTTGCGCAATTAAAATAATAATTACGCGCACTTTGGTGCAGTCGTCACAGCGACTGCAACAGTGGCAGCGATGCGCCAAACCACACTTTCGAGCACTGATACGTTTTGAGGCGCTTCGCTGTCTTTGCTGCAGCATTCACAGAACGCAAACACACACAAACACACACACCGGCGGCTGCATTGTCATCGATGTCGGTCGTTTTCGCTTTGAATTTGCTGCTACTCAGCCATACAAGGAAATGCAGTGCAAAGTTTTTGGCGTGTTTGTGTGTGTGTAGCAATCCTGTCTGCAATTTCGTTCGCCTTTGGCTTTGCAACCTGCAACCTGCTGTCAGCTAAAGCAGCAACATTTGCTGTGGCTGCTGCTGTTATTTGTTAGTATTTTTGGCTGTACTGCTCGTTGCAACGTTTACTATAAACAATTTCTCTGCGTTTTGTGTGTGTGTGTGTATGTGTGTGTGAGTCCTTTGCTAAGTTAACTGCTGAAAGCCGAATCAACGAAAGTTTTGCGCGCTACGCTGGCTGACTGCCTGGTTGTGGCACAACTTTCAGCTCGTCACCGCATCAGCAAAGGTAGAAATTTCGATATTGTCGGTATTTATTTTCCGCGTTGGTGCAACAAAGGACTTTATTTATTTGCTGCACTTTCGTGCAGTCTTTGCAGAAGCTGCCAGCAAGTCAGTTAAATAAGCCAAACTTTATCTCGTTGTTTATGTTGAAGGCGAAATTTATAGACTTTAAGTGGCGTATGAATCGGTTGCTTTGGCCGTTAGTAAATGATTTTGAGACTTGCAAAATTGTATAATAAGAAAACAGAAAATGCGTGCATTCCTCTCAATGAACATTCGATATTGTTTACGCATAAAGTTGCAAGTTTGCATATAAGCAAAGCAACATTTCTGAAAATTGTTTTCTTTTTAAATCTGTATTAAAATTGTTAGAATTTCAAGGCAGCCTTTACAACGTCTTACATGTTGTCAGAAAACAGGCATCGCTTGAATCGTAGACTCGTTTATGTTTGTTGCAAAATCAATGTTAAAGTTAATAATTAAATTCTACAAAAATCATTGTCATTGAACTTAATACAAATAGGAACTCGTATAGAAAGGAGGAGCAGTAGATAGGTAGAGGAGGCAGCACACAAAGGTCAGTTTGTGCCATTGCACAGTGATTCGACTCCATACAACCGCGGGACAAAATTAGAAGGAGTGGTCCGTTCTTCATAAAATTTGGCATACTCTGGTACTCATGTTCTGCTGAAGTGAAATCTCCATTTTGTTTTTCTTAAACTGTTGTAATTTAGCAATGGCTGAGACTTAAATTTGCAAATTTCGTCATTTTTGGAGAACTATAGCACCAACTGTGTTGGCTAGATTTTTCAGATTTTACATTTAATCCGTAACGTCAACATTGATAATTGCAAAGAGTAACAGAAATTGTCTTAGGATCCTTTAGTTTTG
The DNA here is from genome assembly GCA_964056695.1 of Melieria picta. NCBI lineage: Eukaryota > Metazoa > Arthropoda > Insecta > Diptera > Ulidiidae > Melieria > Melieria picta. Next base: position 10,374,793 of record OZ057398.1, on the reverse strand, counting down.
CAATAAAAATGATAATAATAGAGGAATGTTTTGCATTTGTGCAGTTTTTTTTTCAATTTTTCATGCTGATTGCATACTTTTAGGGATGAATAAAATAAGTTTTGTCGAAAAATAGGTTTTCAAATTGAATTATTTTCTGAGATCGGAAGATATCGGAGGATGTAATTACATTATCCGACAAAGAAAGAATGCTTCTTAAACTAAAAAAAAATCCAGGAACATACTTTGACATACTTTTTAGATATTTTCCTTTAAGTTTTGCCAATTTTCAGATTTTTAATTTAGAAAAACTTTTTAAATTAAAAGTGAAGTAAAAGCCTCAGCTTTACAAATTTTGAGAAAACATTAAACGCGAAAATGGCCACATCATTTCTTAATCTATTTTAAAAGTTTTAGCAACTTCTTGGTAACCATGTATTTTTAAAATTTTTTACTCAATAGACTAAAACACAGAAAATATGTGTTTAAATTTTTTTGTGAAAAGTTTCAATTTCGAGCCGCTTTTGCACAGACACTAATTAAGTTTTTGCACAGATTTTTGGTCTTTTCTTAGTTGGAGTTTTACCTTTCAAATGACATAAAAATCGTTAAATTCTGAGACTATAGATTTTTCTATGGAACGAATCACTGTGCATTGTGATACTTCTGGGCTTGGTCCTACTTACAATTTATGAGACATAAAGTGAATAAAATACTATGGAGAAACGTAAAAAAATATAAAAATTTTAAATTCACAATATTGCATATTATTATTAAATATAGTAAATATATTTTAAATATTATTTTACAATATTAAAATTAAGAATTTGACAATGTTTTGCAATTTTCATGAATAGAGAACGTGTCGTATCAAAATGACCCAAAGACCCCTTAATGACCTGTTAGGTCCTTTGAACACATGGAAAAATTAAAACTCAGTGAAAGAAGAGTTGAAAACACAATGTTCGTGTCTCTCAGTTATTAAGAAGTTAAACTATTTCACTCTTTAATTAAAATTACTCATACGCCCCGTGCTGCATGTGACCAGTCTACATGGTTTTCTGTTTAGTATAACAAACGCAAACACTGTTTTAACCCAGTAGGATTCAAAAACACACTCGCTTCTATATTGGTGGACAGTTTTAGAAAATCTGTACAGCTTCACTACGTTCCGAATGCCTACAAAAGTGTCGCTGTGCTCTGTGTGGCTCTCGTTCTATACTCTAAGGACGACAAGTTCCAGTTGCGATTAATTCAAAATGGAGCTTACCGAAGGCTTGTAAATGTGTTGCTGTGCTCTGTGTGGTACTCGTTCATAACTTTAAAGACCATAAGACTCATTTTAAACCGAGCTTAATAAATGTTTCGTATAGTCTGCGTCTGCTTGGTGCTCAGTGGTCTCTGCGACTGGAGTGAATGACTTTTGAAAAGCGTTCAACTCATCATTTGAGCTCAACAGTAAATTGGTCACAATCACCAATTAGACAACGCACCAAACACAGCTCAGCAAAACTTTTAATTAAAGTTGTGGTCAAGTTGTAACAACTAAAGTGTTTGCAGTTAAATAGTTTTGTCATCGAATTTATACAGAATGTCTCGTCAGCTCTTCTACTTCTCGGCTTGGCATTCAGTGGGTGTGGTGTAATGCAAGTAATTGAATTGTGAACTCCGTAAAATGCGATAAGGGAAAATTCAATTCAATCGAACTGAGTGCAGTTGACTGGCAATCAATTCGTTTACACTTACCCGCGTACAGAAGGAGCGCCAATAAAATTAGCACCCAATGTGTCATGTTGTTGTTGTTTTAGCTGTTTCTGCTCTTGGCTGGTTGTTAATATTGTTGTTGTTTTTATAGTTGGGCGCTGTAGTTGCTCACTGCTCGCTACTTGCGCTGTTGATGCTTTCGTTGACGATGATAATGCAAACGTTTTGATAGCTGCTGTTGCTCGTTGTTGTTGTTATAGTTATAGTAATTGTTTTTGTTTTTGTATAGTACAGTAACCGATATGTGCGTGTCGTCGTAAAGAGCAGCAGTTGGCTTGGTTGGCTTAGCGACCGGCGCAAAGTTATTGTTGCTGTTGTGCGTTGTTAAGTTGCATTGTCGCCTGATTGTTCAACATTGGAAACGTATTTGCAATCCCACGCACACACATATACACAAAAGACAATCCAATTAAACTTTGAAAGCGGCTCATGTTGCAATCTTCAAGCTTAATCTCATTGTTGTTATTATTGTTGTTGGGGCAATTTTTAGCACTGTCGTTATGCCAGCTTTATTGGTTGGCAATTATCGCTTCGATTATGCGCCCAATTGCGTGTTTGTATAATATTTTCACTGTTATTTTGGTTTCATAAAAAAAAAAATAAAAATTCGAAATTTGGCAAAAAAAAAATTGAATCACTTCACTTGACGGAAACTTGACTGTTTCCGTTCATGTTTTGACAGTATTTTTCCCCCCCACTTCCTGTCAATGCTGCTTTTCAGGCAATTTTTCTTTGTCACCTTTTTTTTGAGTGTTCGTGCAAATTGGCAACACTGTTGTGATGTTTTATTGTTATTCACGGAACAATGTGCCGCCTGCCGGTGGGAGATCACGTGCCTTTTTTTTAATTGGTTTCACTTTACGAAGTTATTATGGCGCGTGACGCCATTTCCTTGTATCCTTTGTATCCTTTGCCTGCCTGCGTGTGTGGCTGTTTGGTTGGCTGATTGACTGTTTGCTTACTTGTCGCTTCAGACAGCCATAGACTTGTGCAATTGTCTCGTTGTTACTTTTGTTTGCAATTTCATTGTTGCTGGCTGTTGGGTTTTGTTTGCGCGCACATCGACAGGCACTTCCGTTGCTGACAATTGTATCCGCTTTGTCTGTGTCTGGCCGTGTTTAAAGCACGCCGTCATCTGTAACGATAAAGAGAGAAAAAAGTGTGTCATTGGAGTAGCTTTTAAAATGTTATGCAAACAGAAGAATGTGACGTTAGGAGAAATATGGCTTAGAAGAGGCAAACTGGAGACTTTGTGTGGTTGGAGAAGTGTTTGAGTCGGTCATTGCGGTCAAAAGGCTTATAGATCAGTTATTGCTGTATTGAGTTTTAATCTTAGAATAATGCTTATATTTTGAAACAATTTGGGAACAAAATGTTGTACATTTAAATAAAGTTTTTAATAAATAAAAAAAATAAAAAAAAAATAATTAAAATAAATAATTTTTATTGTTACAGTACAGATAAACAGACAAAAAACTAATCAAATTGACTCATCCAATTGAAATGTTTAGAATATCAAATGTGTTAGGAGTAATCTGAATCTGGATGGATTTTTTATGCTTATCAAAATTCGTCTCGTCCTGTGATGGCTGCAGAAGCTGTGCAGATGAAGAAGAGGTAGAAACGTGTAGTATAGTTTCTATTTCAATGCCCGGCTCTGCAGAAACGCCGACTCCTTAAGCTGGGATCAAGATTCCTGATGCGGCGAAAGCCAAAATATCGCATCTGATCTCATTTGTTAAGAGATTGAACTGGTTTGCCCGAATTGAGACTGTTGGTGAGCTCCAGAGGAAAATAAGAAGGGATTCACAATGGGCCATTTCGTCCAGGGTTGCCAGATACCTGAAATGACTTTCTCCTAAATCTTAAAAAAATACTGAAATTTCATCTCAAAAGTTAAACAAATCTCCTAAAATTTGTCTATAATTTGCGTCATTTTAAAGGAATTAAACTTCTCATAAAAAAATAAAAATATATACATATAATTTTTTTTAATGCACCCCTATTTTATTCATCTTCAGCTTAACAACAAAAACTTAACAAATACAAAATATATAACAAATGAATTAAACAAAAAGTGCCATTTTCATTGTGACAGCAATAAGTGAGAATGAGATAGACCGAGCTTACATTTTGTAAGCTTACAAATTCTAAACACAACAAATCTCCTAAATCTTAAATAAATACTGAAATTTCATCTCAAAAGTTAAAAAAATCTCCTAAATTTTTTTTATAATTTGCGTCGTTTTAAAGGAATTCAACTTCTCATAAAAAATAAAAATATATACATATAATTTTTTTTAATGCAGCCTTTTTTCATTCATCTTCAACTAAACAAAAAAAACTTAACAAAAACAAAACATATAACAAATGAATTAAACAAAAAGTGCAATTTTTGGGGATTTTCATTGTGACAGCAATAAGTGAGAACGAGATAGAACTAGCTTACATTTTGTAAGCTTACAAATTTTAACACAATAGGGTGCTTTGACTATTAAAAAAGCCGAAATATGTTTTGTTGCCAGTACTCCTCGTTATCCAAAAATCTCCCAAAAATCCACTAAAGATCCGAAAAATCCCCTAACATAAAATATAAATCTCATTAACATTCTTCTAAACAATTCTTCCTCCTAAAAATTCTCCTAAAAGGCCAAGAATCTCCTAAATCTAGGAGAACATCTCCTGATCTGGTAACACTGATTTCGCCTCCGAGTGGTAGTGTTGTCTGTGCCATAGCCTTCCCTACCTAACATGACCTGATCTGGAACAAAGTTCTGGCAACCTCACTAAAGTCACGTCACTAAAGTTTCAAAGGGAAAACTTTATCAAAAACGCTCCTCCATAAATATGAAAAATTTAAAGGTTTAAAGAGTTCATAGAAGAAGAAGAGAGGTAACTGAAGGATCGCACCTGTAATTATGAAAATTTGTAATGCATAAGGATCTGCTAGAAAAGAAAGAGAGAGCTGAACATATACTAGAAAAGGACTTCAGAAAAAACTAAGCAACTAAGCTTTGAATTTTTTGCAATCAAAAGCATGTAAATTGAAGTAATCTGTTATTGGAAAAGAAGCAGATTGTTGCAATTAACGTCGAATTTTTCTTCTTCTTCTTTGAGATTATAGAAAACATTCAATCTGCAGAGTCATACTTAGCTGTTGTTGTCCTAATCTCTGTTAACAATCACCAGTAACTCAACTTATATTCCACCTTACATCTTTGGTTCCTTGTAAGACCTGTAATACTTTTTAAATGATCAAAATTGAAGGCAAATATAGCTCGTCGTACTTTATTCAACGAACATTCTTCTTTAAGATTATAAAAAAACATAAAATCTTCAGAGCCATACTAAGCTTTTGTGAGCTGTTTGTAGTCGTAATCTCTGTTAACAATCACCAGCAACTCAACTTATTTTCTACCCACCATCTTTGCTCCGTTGTAAGACCTTAAATCCTTTCTAAATTATCAACATTGAAAGCAAAATTATTGCGACACAAATAGCTCGTCGTACGTTATGCAACCATTGGTTCTATTGATATTTCATGCCTTGCAACATTTCAGCGAGCAACATGGCACACGCGTCGCTTGGCTGCATTAATTCTTCACATATTTCATGTGCGTACCTTGTTCGCAAAAAACTGCCTATTGCTTGCCAGGAAATTTTCACACACACACACACAGAAATCACATATAGACACGTTGGCCGTTTTGGCGCCTGAACGGAAACGTTGAAATTTTAAACCGACGCAAGCGGAAAAGGGCCAACAAAAAACACCAAATATGCTGCCAGCTACGGCCGACAGCTGGGCCGCATACGACGTATGCCTCAAACAGATATACCCACACACACACACTTACATTACGTGTACGTGTTAGTGTGTGTGTGAGTGGCCATGCTGCTACTGCGAGAGTTGGTGAATTATGACTGCAACACAGGACCATTAATAACAAAATGTGTACATTACACATTTCGGTTTAACGGCCAACTACATGCAGCAACAAAAATCACATCATCACACACACACACACATATGCACGTGCACGAACGGCGCCTTAACTTATGCCATGAATTGTTTGCGCTTTTATTTGCTGCAAACTAGTTGGATAGTTTATGTGCTTCACTCACACACACACAAACACACATACACACATTGCAATTTACAAACAAGTACATATTTATAACAGTGTCTGTACACAGTTATGCTTTGGTCCTTGGCGCCCTCGCTGGCCATGCCCTTTGCAAATCTCCATTTTTTCGCACACATTTTCGCTGCTCTTCTTTCACTTTTTGCAAGACTAACAACACTGCCAGAACGGCCAACTCTCCATACGGACTCGTGCACATGCAGCGATGTGTGATTTTGTTGTTCGCACACAGCATTTCAAATGTCCTTTTGCACGCCGAAATCATACGTGTTGTTGTTCTTGTGTTGTTTTTGTTTTTTGTAATATTTTTTTTATGTTTGCTGCTGTTTCTGTTGTATTTGCACAATTTATCATAGAGTCAGCACGAGGCCGAAGCTGCAGTCAAGTGGGCCAGGAGCCACAGTGCACCCTGTACGGGAATGGAAGGAGGAACGACTGAAAAAGTCACAACTTTTGCATATGGATAACGTGTTGGGCGTTGTGAGCTCGAGTGGCCGGGCGAGCTAAGCACTTCAAAATACGAAAATTTTTGTATATGATTTATTAGAATGACTTGACTGATTTTGTCAGCTGAATTTAAAAAAAAAACAGTGGGCGAAACGTGTAGAAAAAGACTTGCAGAGCAGCAATTGGGCAAATGTTTCAAGGACATTTTGCAGCTCATAAATTTTACTACAATAAATTGTAGATTTTACAAAGATACGAACATATATCATTGCTTTTGAATTTGGATTTTCAACAGAAAATGTAAAAAGTAAGAATTTATTTCAATTGAACGACAAATACAATAAGATTGATTCAATGTGGTGAGTGAAAGAGAGGATTGAGAAAATCGCCGAAAGAAAATTTTTCAGTTTGGTGATTTGAGTTTTGAACCCACAGCTCTTTGGTTTGCATTGCAATGCTTTAACCACGAAAAATACTCAAGTCATACTAAAATGTAGGTTTTTGTGACCTGAAGGCGATGTCAAAGTAGACTATGCCTTCTAAAAAAAAATTAGGTTCATGTGACTTTGTCCACGTTTGGTGGGACTGATTACACCGTGCGACAGCATTTTTCACACCGGGAAATATCCATATGTGCGTGAAACTAAAGACCAAATATAGTAATACTGCGTACTCAGTTTTTCGTTTCTACATCCTTTGTCCTTTTAAAAGCACTTCAAAATTTTGAAGGGGATAAAAAATAAAAAAATATAAATAACACTTACCCTCGTTAGAATATGGCGATATGTATGTCAAATGAAAGAGGAAAGGCTCAAGAATCTAAATAATATTATTTTTTAACTATTTGTAAAAAAAGGATATGAAAAAGGTCCTTTGAAAATTGTAATCCTTTATATCCTTGAAAATTTACATCGCATTTTCTTGAAAAATAAGTATGTCAGAACTAAAAATCTCCTTGATTACGTGTCAAGATTTCATTTTTCTCGCTTCATTGATTTTGTATCTTTTTATTATTTAAAATAGTGATACTCAAATAAATTTTAATTTTTGTACTTCATTAGAATTGCAGCTTCCGCCTTTTTTTTAATAACTTTCGAACTAATAAAGTTAGAATAATGAAATTTTGACACGTGATCAAGGAGATTTGGGGTTTTAACATACTTACTTTTCAAGAAAATTCTGTGCAAATTTTCAAGGATATAAAGGAATAAAATTTTCAAAGGACCTTTTTCATATCTTGTTTTTTTAAATAGATAAAAAATCAATTTTATTTAAATTCTTGAGCCTTTCCTCTTTCAGTTGCTATACATATCGCCATATTCTAACGAGGTTAATTTTTTTTATATTTTTTTAATTTAGTATCCCCTTAAAAATTTTGAAGTCCTTTTAAAAGGACAAAGGATGTAGAAATAAAAAACTGAGTACGCAGTATTACTATGTTTGGTCTCTAGTTTCACGCACATATGGATTTTTTCAGGTGTGACAATTTTTTGTAATTTTTGTCGCACGGTTTTATCTTGTAAACTGAAAACTTTTTAAACGTAAAGCAACCTAACCGTTTATCATTACCACGTTGCTCCATATTTTTCTTTGAATATACCAAAATATGGCAAAAAGAAGCTAGAAATGGTTTTTCCTTTGAAGGACTTAAAATACTTCTAATGAAAGACTTTGGCTAGAAAATTCCTCATGTAAAACAACTTTTAACTGCACGCTTCGGTTGCACTAAATATTCACAGAAATCGTCACTAGTCAGTGCAGCATTTAGTAAAACTTTAATTTAAAAATGTTTTAAAACATTCCTTGGACTCTATGGCGCATTGTCAGCGGTGGAAGTGCGTGTCGGAAATATTTGTCACATAACATTTGTAGCAAACATTCTGTGTACGTGCGCTGAAGAACGTCTAAGTTTATACGTGTGTGTGTGTGTGTACGACTCGATGCTAACATTTGAAACACGTTGCACAAATCCGGCACAAGTTTGCACACCCCAGCCGACAACGAAAAATGAAAACAAAGCAACAAACCATAGCAAAATAATGCAAAATAACGTAAAAGCAGCGCAAGAGAAACACACAGCAAGATATGCGAATTAAGTTTATTTTTATGAACGCACAGCGTAAGCGGGAATGACTGCACGCACACCGCACACACACACATACAACGAAAGTTGAGCGGGAATAGAAACCAACTCGGGCGCACATTTGTATGTGAGAATTTAATTTTATGTACTTGTATGTGTGTGTGTGAGGGTGTATTTACATACATTGCAATTAACCCCTTTCGTTATAAGATTTTACTGGGGAAAGTTAGAATTTTTAATTTATCGATTTAGTCTTCTATTAGCAACTTTCCATAATATTTTTGTTTAATTTTTATTACCAGACAATGTTTTTTAGAGTATTGTCGTATGACAGCAACCATATTGTTATGGTTGTAATAATTACTTTTACTTAAACATACAATTTTTTAAGCATAACTTAAAATCGAAAATTTCTTCATAACAAAATCAAATTAAAAGTGCCTCTTTTTTTCTGCTTTCCTTTTTGTTTTGATATGTAAAGATAAAATATTAATAAATAATATAAATTAAATATAAATAAAAATATTAAAAAAAAAAAGCTTCCCTTCTTTAAATTTAAATACCTATTCAGTTTATTAATTTCGTATTATTCCTAAAACTCCGAACTATTCTAAGGACCAAAAAAAAAATATTTATTATTGAAACCAAAGAGGGCTCAGACGTCCACAAAGTAGCATGTTACCATTTGGCCACAAAATAGCGAAAGGGTTAATGTGCAACTAAAACAGCAGCAACACTGCCAACTATGAAAAAACCAATAAGCAAAATCACGCAAATGCCATAAATGACAATCGCGATGCACTGTTCGGCGATTATTTTATATTTGCATGCAATTTTATATGGACGCTGCCGCAACTATGCACACACACACACACACTTCCGCCAGTGCGGTGCATAACGCACGAACGCGGCGAACTGACCAAACCAAACACACAACCAGCCCAACGCAAACGCAAACAACAACAACAGCGCGACCAAATACCACTGCAGGATTTGTCGACAATCTCGTATTGTTACTGATTGGGGAGGAGGAGGGGGCGTGGCATGCATTTGTTTTGGCAGCGTTGAAATTCTCGATTATTTCGCCTTTTCATTTTTATTAGAATTGAATAGTGTGTGAGTCTGTGACGTTGTTTGAGGAATCATTGGAGGAGCCCATAGAAAGCTTTGAAAATATCTGAAATACCTACTTACGAATTTTTACAGGGAAATAATAAATTTACAAATATTTCAGTTAAGATAATTTGTATGCTAAGTCAAAGAAATGTGAGCAACTTCTTGGCACACCTGACACAGTTCAACTTTTTTGTGGTTTTCCACTCTGGCTTATACAAATATTTGCATTCCAGGACAAACATTCGTAAAAGAAAACCCTTTGTGAATCCTTAATGAAACAAATTTATCAGAGATATCGCGTAATGCAGTCCTTAGGATGGAAGTCAATGATTATTACATATCTCCGGATGACTAGACACGGACTTTATGGAAAAGAAAAGGAATCCACTATGTGGTACAAAAAAAAATTCGATACGAGTTTACCAGTTTCTAGGAAGATTTTTACTACCTGCATTTAAACTTAATGCTCCCAATCCACAGATATCAATTTCAAGTCGTATGACAAAATTTATTCGTCATACATAAAAGTTCATAAAAGTAGGTACATAAAAAATGCAGCTGGTGCAAGAATTAAGCCTCGTTGCCGTTGCGCCGCCTGTTCGCTAATTGAGCACTGAAAAAGTTAGAAGATCGCAGTTCTCATAAAAATATTTTGTTCTATGTTGAGTGAGTGAGAGAAAAATACTATTGGATGCAGTTTGTATGCTGTATCATGGGTTCATATATCCTTCAAAACGATGCTGGAGCCAGTGTAGGAGTCAACTGGCCACATTGCTGGACTTGAAACAAAGAATTTTTGTCTCAATAAAAAAAAAACAATTCAGATGAAATTTGATTCCAACAAGTTTTCGCTTAAACCTAATTGATTGATGATGATGATGATTGATTGATGATAATCCACTTATTAAAAACATACTTCAATTGGAAAGTGAAGTATTTCTTATATTGGAACAGGAAATTGCCTTTCAAGATTGTGTGATTTAACATCGCTCGATTTTTTTTGCGAGTATATATTAGGTTATTACAATAGAAAAAAATCAATATTGAACAAGTTGTAGCAGAGTACGAGTTCAAACTGAAACTTTACGTTTATAGGTTTCATTTCATGTTTTAGGTATTTACTTCACTTTCAAAGTTGAAATCATAAAATCTATAACTAAGTGATTCTTAAATCCATAAGAAAAATGCATACAAAGTTTATTTATTTTAAAAGAAATACTCGTTAACAGGCCGAGCTCCAACGCATCCTCGCTGAGATGGAGCCACATCTGTGCCAAAATGTTGTCGAAAATCTAAAAAGGACCAATTTCTGTAATCAGTACCGCCTGAATTATTTGTAATATATTTTTGCTCACACACAGGACGGTCTATTCCTCCTCCTGTGGCTCCAAGGAGGAGGAAGAAACCGTTCTCCACCTCAGGTGTCAATGCGCTTTCTTTGACAGAAGTAGTCTTAAGTCTCATGGGTCACCAATCTTTCCAGTTTGATTGAGTTATCTTCACTGTGTATCAGGAACATATTTAGAGGGGTTTTCAAAGCGGTAATTCGAGGGAGTGGCGCTGTCAAACTGTGGTATCACAATGAGTCGCGTGTGTGTGTTTAATGTAGAAGTCTCCCACTTCAACCTAACCTAATCTGATTCACAATTAATCGAAACATATCTACTCTGCAATGCCATAAAAATATCACCACTCGCTCCATAAATATGCGTTTTATTTCTAAATCAAATTGTGCACCCCATATTTAGAAAAAATCTTCTCGGCATCTTGGGGCTAAAATGAAAATCAAGTACTTTATTAAAATTGATTGCACAGCGACCTTACTCCACTGACCCGCTTAGTGGCACTAAAGGCGATTTTCCTGGTTGCACTGAAGCGTCTTAGCGATATTGAAAATATTTTGCTGGTATTTGAAACTATTCACATAACTCCAAGTTCCCCCTTCGTTCGTCCGTTGTCCAGCACAAAGGTAATTTTCGCGCTAAAATGTGCTCTCGCTGCACAGAGGAGAGGAGAGAGATGCATTAAATTCAAATATTTATGTTAAACGTTGTGTGCGTGCACACAAAAGCTGGAATTTAATAAAACAGGCCACACACACACACAAACATAAAAGTACATATTCACACTGGCCAATAAGAAACTGCAGCAACACTAAAAAGTGGCATGGAAAATCCGTTAAGTGTGCCGGCAAAGAACTCGCTGCACAGTGCGACGGTTCGAGGCGATTGCCCGCTGCTGCCAATGAACCAAAGTGCAGCGAAGCGCTTTGAAGACATCGTCACTGTTGTAGACACTGGTGGTCATAGTTGTTGTTGTTGTTGTAGTTGCTGATACTCGGTCTGCTGCTTGCTGATGGGCGGCAAAGTTGTTGATGTCGTTGCCACATGTGAACGTGCGAGCAGCTGCTTGTTGCCGCAGGACGACAGCTGCAGCAACGTTTTTGCTGCATCTCGTTGATGTGTGAGTGTGTGTGTGTGTTTGTGTGCTGCAAGTGTCATAGTGAATGTATTTTATTTGAAATCGAGAAAATGTTATTTGCTCTCTTGAGCAGGTCAAATGAGTGTAGCTGCCGTTGCCGTTGCCGCCGGTGTGGAAGTTCGCCTGCGTCGCTCTTTGCCTCCCATTGACGTCGACGAGTGGATATTTCTGATGCTGAAATGGAAAAGACATTGTTCGAGGACACCTGAGGAAATTAAATTTCATATGTACGGATACCGTTATGCGGCAGTGGCGGCAAGGAGTGCGACAAGGCAGAATAAATAAAAATTACGTAATAAATTGCTGCCGAATGCTGGCTGCACAAAAGCAAAATGAGAAGTGGAGAGTGCAAAGTGCGAAGGGCGGAGAGCAGAGAGCGAAGTTCGGAGGCGCTGTGCAAATATTGATAAATGTGAATGGACAGAATTCCGCAAATAGCATAAAGCAATTAGACATTACGTGATGCTGTCTTCTGTAGAGCAAAGCAGGCATAGCAGGAAATGAAATTTTGGCCCATTTGAGCGTTGAACTGCTGACAAGGTAAACTGCTGAGTTGGCAGCATTTCGCTTTGCTCAAGCTGTGAAATTGTGCAAATCACTGAGCAAATAATTACCTTTATTTGCATTTGCTGGCGTCGTTCGGTATTAATGTTACTCATACGCCTTCAATCACATTTTCTAAAAATACTCAGTATTTGTAGTATTTTTTGTTGCATTGTAATAATTTTTTCTTCACCATAATTGGAACTCTGCCACTAAAAAACTAACGACCAACGACCAACGACATTGCAACATTGCATTGAAAAAGCTTATTTTGAAAACCGAAATCTTTTATTAATGCATTGGCCCCGTTTTCAGCATCGTCACCGACACATTACAATTTGTCAAATTTAAAAAACACTTTGCTTGCATTGTGCTGCGTCCTTATACTGCTACAGCCATGGGTTTTCTTTCACGCCTTGTTGAAAGTCGCACTCAAGGCTCGAGCACTTTGTCTGCCAGATCAAATGTAAACACATAAATTCGAGACCGTAGCCGCAAAATGCGATTTTAATGTCTTCCTAATAACGCTGGCATACATTTTGGCGCCAGTGCGCCGCACACGCGCGCATCCTGGCGCAATGTGTAATGAAGAGTGCGGCCAATACGACGCAGCCGTAATTTAATATTTATTGCGGCCGCGAGTGAGCGTAAAGTGCAGCGACGCGACTGACAAGCAACCTGTAATCCTTTACGTGCAACGCGATCAAGTCAGCGCCACAAGGATAATCAGGGGATTTGCCACTAAGCGCGCGCACACATTGAAACAATAAAACGTTGAACATTGTCGCTCAACTTGTCGCAATGTGTGTTTTGTGCAGCACAACTCGTAAATTTCTAATATGACGAAATGTCGAATTGAATTGAACTGCTCAACGAGATAGATGACACGACAGCCTTCAGCACGCGCCAGTCAGCGGCCCATGGGAAAAACTTATAATATAATAAAAATTCCATTAGCATGCGGCATTCTATTTGCTATTTCAATGCGCCGAATGCTTTTCAAGCCAAATCATTCGGCGCGGCGCTGCCGGGGCGGTACATTTGCGATAATCACAAATCAACTTTTAATTTTATTGCCCATGAACTGATACAAGCGAATTGCGTGCACGTTGCCAATCGAAGGGACGCCGACGTACCAGCAAAAGGCGTTCTAACCGCTGACATTTGCAATTTCGCTTTCGCTGCGCAGCACTCAATTCATCAGCGTCAGTTTGTGGCAGATTTTCAATTTGGTAGTCGGCTGCCGGTCAATGCGTTGCCACGTCTGCCAGCCAGCCGACGAGCGGTGGAAGGGCGATCGATGTTGTTCAGCTTTTCAGATATTTTCACATTTTTTATTTTCAGTTCCTTGTCAGAGTGAGTGATTTTTCCATTTGCTTTTGTGCTTTATTTCTTGGTGTTTGGGTGGCTGGCGAATTTTCTAATCATTACGATTCGAAATGCTAACCTTTTATTCAAACTCTGGAGGAATATTTTTGTGCACCTCAAGGCCACTGACGAGTGCTTTCGGTGTATGAGAAGTGGACTTCAATTTGAATGTTGTGATTTAAAATAATGTACAAAATTTGTATTTAAAGTGGAAGCTTTGTATTGCATCAGTTGTTAGTTGACGCTACGTTCTGAAGCTCTAACCAAAATAATTTCTGTTCCTTAACTATTAGTTAAGTTAGTCGAATACAAAAAGGATATTTGTTTGCATATTTTTAGGATAAAATTTTAAAATTTTTATTTAATTTTATTTAAAGTGGAAGCTTTGTGTTGCATCAGTTGTTAGTTGACTCTACGCTCTGAAGCTCTAACCAAAGATAATACAATATAATTTCTGTTTCTTAACTATCAGTTAAGTTAGTCGATAAAGTAAGTAAGAAAAATTAAATTGTTTGTATACTTTTATGATACAATTTTAAAATTTTTATTTAAATTTTAATATTGCATTCGACAACAAGGATTAGATTTTTAGAGTCAAGAAAATCGAAAGACAATACAATATAATTTTTGTTTCTTAAGTATCAGTTAAGTTAGTCGAAAACGTAAGTAAGAAAAATTAAATTTTAACATTTACATTTTTATTTAAATTTTAATGTTGCATTCGTCACAAAGGATTCGATTTTTAGAGTCTACCAAATCGAAAAATAATACAATATAATTTTTGTTTCTTAAGTATCAGTTAAGTTAGCCGAAAAAGTAAGTAAGAAAAAATTAAATTTTAACATTAACATTTTTATTTAAATTTTAATGTTGCAATCGTCAACATGGATTCGATTTTGGTTGACTCTAAACAAATCAAAAGATAATACAATATAATTTTTATTTCTTAACTATCAGTTAATTTAGTCGAAAAAGTAAGTAAGAAAAATTAAATTTTAACATTAACATTTTTATTTAAATTTTAATGTTGCATTCGTCAACAAGGATTCGATTTTTAGAGTCCACCAAATCGAAAGATAATACAATATAATTTTTATTTCTTAACTATCAGTTAATTTAGTCGAAAAAGTAAGTAAGAAAAATTAAATTTTAACATTAACATTTTTATTTAAATTTTATAATACAATATAATTTTTATATTTATATATATTTTTATATTGTATAATACAATATAATTTTTGTTTCTTAACTATCAGTTAAGTTAGTCGAAAAAGTAAGTAAGTAAAATTAAATTTTAACATTAACAATTTTACGTTTAGGATACAATTTTAATATTTTTTATTTAAATTTTAATCTTGCATTCCTCTCAAAGGACTCAACTTTTTGAGTCCACCAAATCGAAAGATAATACAATATAATTTCTGTTTCTTAACTATTAGTTAAGTTAGTTAAAAAAAAAGTAAGACAAATTAAATTTTAACATTGACATTTTTATTTAAATTTTCATGTTGCATTCGTCAACAAGGATTCGATTTTTAGAGTCAACAAAATCGAAAGATAATACAATATAATTTTTGTTTATTTATCAGTTAAGTTACTCAAAAAAGTAAGTAAGAAAAATTAATTTGTTGCATACGTTTAGGATAACATTTTAATATTTTTTTTTAAATTTTAGTATTGCGTTCGTCAGCAAGGATTCGATTTTTAGAATCAAGAAATTGCAAAAACTTTCCAAACTGTACACCACTCTAAAAGAACTTGAAGTCATATTCAGATGACTGACTGAACAGATGGCATCTCTCATCTAACAAGAGTTTGCAATTTCTTCTATTCTATTCTTCAATTCTTCTATTCTATACGCCACGTCAAACTATTTTCTTCTTTTCTTTGCGTTTTTGTCAGAGTTTGGCAACACACAGCGCAGCAACAATCGCTCACTTCATAAGCGGCTTTGGCGCTCGCGGACATGTTGACAGCCATATTTTTCCGACTCAAACCATCAGACAAACAAACGCACACAAACAAAAAGTAAGCTTTCGCATAATTCAGCATCAACAAGTCACTTGCATATCAATGCGGTAAAAATGTCGAATCGAAAGCGGAGAGCGAAAAATCTCAGCTGCATACCGCCACAAACCAGTTCAATGTCGTCTTAAATTTTTCAAGTGTCCTTAAAAAAAATATTTGCGTTCAATCTTAAGCAAAAATTCAGCAATAAGAAAGCCATTAAATGATAAAAAAAATGTGCACAAAAAAAAGAGAAAGAAAAAGAAAACAGAAAAACACAACAAATTGCTGTAGTTGAGCGTGTAAGCATTGCAAAGGCCGAGATGACAAAAACACGCTGCAGCCATAATGAGCGTGAAAGCAAAAACGAAAACAAAAGCAACAAACACGTCACGTAGTCGCTTAATGAGATAACAACCGACAACGTGTTGTACTGCAATTTTGAATACGTCGACAGCGAATAAACGAAATAAGAACCAAACACAACAAGAACAACAATTTGCTGCTAGTAACTGAAAGCTGCAAAGCACGCAGCAACCAGCAATGATGACACTGCTGTTGATAAAGGAATGAGGAAAAAAATGCTCAAGAGAATAGAGAAAATGAGCCAATGGCGGAGAGAGAAAACGTGTTGGTGCAACGTTTGTTTGCAAAGAATGGCAGCAAAAATTAATGAAAATTTCACGTTGTCTAAGATGGAATGAAAGAAACAAGAAATGGAGGCATCGAAAACAAATAAAACTAAATACTGCAAAAAAAAAACAAGTGTGTGAGTTGCTGTCGAGTTAAAATTAAGGCGGGAAAGCTTTTTTCAGCAACTCGAACGCAAAAAATATTTATGTGATTTAACGTCAAGTGAACCAATTATGGGATCACCTAAGACTTGGTTATTGATTTGTGGTTTAGTAAAAAATTTTTATAATTACAAGGTGCGATATATGCCAATGAAATTTTAAAATTTTGTATTATTTGGGGAAAACTGAAAATGAGTGTTAAAACATTTTGTGTGAGTTGCTGTGGAGCTAAAATTAATGCGAGAAAGCTTTTTTCAGCAACTCGAACACAAAAATTTTGTATGTGATTTAACGTCAAGTGAACTAATTATGGGATCAACTGAGACTTGATTATTGATTTGTGGTTTAGTAAAAAAATTTTATAATTACACGGTGCGATATAATGAAATGAAATGAAATTTTGTGAAATTTTGTGTAATTTTTGTAAAACTGAAAATGAGTGCTAAAACATTTTGTGTGAGTTGCTTTCGAGTTAAAATTAATTTGGGAAAGCTTTTTTTTCAGCAACTCGAACACAAAATATATTTATGTGATTTAACATCAAGTGAACCAATTATGGGATCAACTAAGACTTGATTATTGATTTGTGGTTTAGTAAAAAAAATGTATAATTACACGGTGCGATATATGCCAATGAAATTTTAAAATTTTGTATTATTTGGGGAAAACTGAAAATGAGTGTTAAAACATTTTGTGTGAGTTGCTGTGGAGCTAAAATTAATGCGAAAAAGCTTTTTTTCAGCAACTCGAACACAAAAACTTTTTATGTGATTTAACGTCAAGTGAACCAATTATGGGATCAACTAAGACTTGGGTAATGACTTATGGTTTAATATCAAATTTTTATAATGAAATTTTGAAATTTCTTGTAATTTGTGAAAAACTGAAAATGAGTGTTAAAACATTTTGTTGTAAAAATATGACTTGAAAATCTCTTAATGGACACTGTAATCATTTCAGCGTTTAATCTCACCTTATCTCGTGTTATTTGCACTGCTAATGCATAAAGTTTGCTCGATCACTTTGACCTTTTCTCACATTCCATCGCCACAACATTCTCTCACCATAAATATTTAGCACAACTGAAGCGAAAAAAAAATCTTCTCAACGCTCATCGTCAAACTGAAACTAACTAACTAACCACAAATAGTTTGCGCTCGACCTATGAACTTTGCAATTTGCACAAAAAATTCATTAAGAGATCAATGCGGCAGGTGCAGGATGCCGCAATTGATTAACATTTGCTAGCAGTACAGGAATTTTAATTGAAAATTTAAAATTAATTAATTAATAATGCAGCAACAGCAGCACTGCAGCAGATACCAAACCGACAGCACTGCGTTCAATGACGGCAACAAAGGTTGCAGCTAATCTCCGGAGATGGCGTTGGTGAAAAGTTTTCAAGTGGATTTTGTGCACTTCTATAAAAAAACTGCTACACATGTGTGTGTGTGTGTGTGTGTGTGTCACTCGGTGCACAGTGTGCAATCGCAACAAGTGCCACAACTTCGACAATGTTAGTAAAAACTTGTTTATTGGGCAGCGTGAAACTATTTTCAAGCGAGACGGAATGCAATGAAATTGTAAGAAGTAAAAATCATTGACAAAATGAATGATTTATGAGTTGAGTGAAGCCATACGTGTTACACTGATTGAGATATAAGAAGATAAGAAGGGGGAGGAGGCAATATATTTGTGCACATTTCATAATGTCGATCTTGAATATGATTTTAGACATTTCTTACGGGTGAAACAAGGGAATAGGTGTCTTAAATGTTTAGCACATCTCTTTGGTTATTTTGTATTATATTTCAGGATCCATATACCTTTCAATATATGCTACTTTTACTTTCCCCTCAATCTTTCCCCTATCTCTTTGCTCTTAAAAGTTTCCGCAACCCGTTAACGACTTTTAATGACCAGCGAAATCAGTGAGTTCAGCCGTATTGGTACAACCATTACTTTTGATGAACATTGAAGGATGCAGAATGTGCAGGGAAGACGAAGTTCTGGAGACATTAGAACATGTCCTCTACTTCTGCTCCGCCATCTCAAGACAACGCTTGGCAATCTTAGGGGCACACGAGTTTGCCAGTCTAAAGGAAGTGGCGATGCTAGGACTGAAGTGTTTGCTGAAGTTTGTCAAAAGCACTCGTATTCTCAAGGATCACTACTCACAACTCATAAACGAATCTCCATCTGGCATCACTAAGGACCTAATAAGTGTCTATGTGTGGTCATTCGTATAAACAATCAGTTTATATAACATAAATAAATAAAATAAAATAAAATTAAATTAAATTAAATTAAATTAAAAAAAAAAATAAAATAAAATAAAAAAAAATAAAATAAAATAAAACAAAAAAAAAAGAAAAGAAAAGAAAATAAAATAAAATAAAATAAAATAAAATAAAACAAAACAAAATAAAATAAAATAAAATAAAATAAAATAAAATAAAATAAAATAAAATAAAATAAAATAAAATAAAACAAAATAAAATAAAATAAAACCAAATAAAATAAAATAAAATAAAATAAAATAAAATAAAACAAAAAAAAGAAAAGAAAAGAAAAGAAAAGAAAAGAAAATAAAATAAAATAAAATAAAATAAAATAAAACAAAATAAAATAAAATAAAATAAAATAAAGTAAATAAAATAAATTATAATATAATAAAATAAAATAAAATATAATAAAATAAACTATAAATAAACAAAATAAAATAAAATAAAATAAAACAAAACAAAACAAAATAAAATAAAATAAATTAAAATAAAATAAAATAAAATAAAATAAAATACAATAAAATACAATAAAATAAATAAAATAAAATAAAATAAAATAAAATAAAATAAAATAAAATAATATAAAATAAAATAAAATAAAATAAAATAAAATAAAATAAAATAAAATAAAATAAAATAAAATAAAATAAAATAAAATAAAATAAAATAAAATAAAATAAAATAAAATATAATATAATATAAATAAATAAACGAATAAATAAATATATAAATAAATAAATAAATAAGTAAATAAATAAACAAATAATTAAATAAATAAATAAATAAATAATTAATTAATTTCTTCTTAATTTCATTCTATCTCTTCTTTCTTAAGTTTTTCTCATAACTGGGCCATAGGTTAGTGTATTCAACAATTAATTTCCCTTGGGTTTGTCTCCTTATCGCCCCTGTCGTTTGCTTTATTCTTGAACCATATTTCTCTATGGTCTACGTCTGCTCACGTATAATGGATTTTCAATGTTACTGCTCCCTCCATTTGAACGCATACCAGTAAAAAGCTTTAATTTTCCATTGATCCTTCTGTCATCGATTTTCTTAATTACCTCCTTTTTTCGTTTATCTCTGTATCCTGCCATCAAATTCATTGCACTTTACTCAAAGGCTATCAATTAATTTATTTTTGGTTTGATTGATGTGGGCTTGCCTTCCTTTTCAGCCTGTCTTTTCATCTGGTTTTTATTTAATTTATTGGTATTTCTTTTTGCTTGTTTTCCTTCGGATTGTCCCTTCTGTCGACCTGTATTTCCATAGGATTTTTTAGTATCCGTTTGCCTTTTTTTCTGCTTTAATCTCATCTGAAGGCCTTCCAATAATTTCCCATGAAACCTATCGTCTACATTTGACTTTTCAACCATCAATTTTTCTGAACTGTTTTCACATCACAACAGTGATTGCATTTGAAATATTCAAGAGAAACGTTTTTGACAAAATTGTTATAATTGCTTGAAAAGGTGATTACTGGGAACAGATAATTGGATAATGACATGTGGAAGCTGACTTTTTAATTTCATCTACCATTCTATGTTTGCTTGTTTGGTCAAGCTCTGAATACTTGAAAATTGGCGGAAGAAAGGAGAACGCGGCCTTAGAAAATCTGTCTGTGATTGTTTGGTTGTTTGATGTGTTCCGAGTGCACTATTTGAAAATTGGTGAATTGGTGAAAAAGTAAAGAAAGACTGTTTCTCCGTTCGAAGAACCAAAAAAAGAAGGGTGCTTCTTCTTCCTTCTCTCCTCTTCTTCAGTGTGTTCAATTGGGAATTGTGCGTAGAGCAGCGGAATCTTGGAAAAAAGAAGAAGTTGTTGAACTTCGTGAAATGATTTTCTCGGCCAGATTAGTATCTATCTGTCCTACCTATCTATCTAACTATCTTTCGGTCCATCTTTTGTTCTCATTGCTTGCTCTATCCATTCTCTTGTCTCTTTAAATCGAATCATCATTTTGAGCCTCAGCCCATAATCTCAGCTCACTGTTTAAACAGTTTCTTGCACCACATGTTTGCATCATCGTTAAATGCTGCTTAAGTACAGTTAATTTTTGTTGTTTGCCAGCTTAGTTCTTATAGAGCAAAATGCTACACTCGACGCAAAACGACGGCCCAAAAAGCTCGCCCCAAAAGTCATCATCATTAAGAGACTTGCAAAGATTTCCGCTGTCATTTAGTTGAATACATTCGCCAGCATTTAACCCACAAAACTCTCCGGCATTTCTATGCAATGGCAACAAAAAAGTGGCACAAAAACAACAACAACAACAACAACAGCAAAAGAAACAAATGCGGCAACAGCGGAAGAAGAATGTGTGTGAGTGTGTGAATGTATGTATGCATGTGTGTGTGTGTGTGAATGTATTTTCATAACCTCTTCCGCTGCACTCGACTGCACTAAATTCAGCGTCACCGGCTCGTTGCGCCAGAACGTTGCAACTCTCTCTGCGCTTTGGAGCTGCGACTGAACTCGACGACTCAACGCACCGCAGCGCATCGCATCGCATTTGCATATTATCAGCGTTCGGCATCTGGCAACATTTGCACTCTCGAGCATAGCAAAACTTACAACCAACAAAACCAACATGAAAAATATTAACAAAAAAAAACAAAATCCAAAAAAGTAAAAATGAAAAGTTTTAGAAAATGCAGAAACAAAAAAGGCAAAGGAGCAAAAAAAAAGCTGGCGGAAAATTGCAGGAAATGTGAGCAATTCCAAAATGGGGACAACACACTTTGCGCCGTGGTGAACATGATTGCAATACCGGAATAATAACGATGAATATGAATATGCGAGGGTTGGTGGCGAGGCGAGGGGCGCGGGGCAGAGGGCAGAGCACACGTTGTGCCAGCATGAAATTGAAAATTATTCGTTCTTTAAGGGTTTTGGGCGCAGCGGCGCGCTGAAATTTAAAACCGACACAGGCGCTCGAGGCAGCCGGGTCGGCTCGATTATGCGGCGCGGTCCACATTAGACGCGCTCGTGGCGCGGAATGACAAGCATAATTACCGTTTCGCGTCTACTTAACATTTTCATTAACTTTTTGCTCTAATTGTTGTTGTTGTAGTTGATGTTGTTGATGATAGCATTGTGGTTGGTGTTGGCAGTTTGAACATTTTCAACTTGTTGTTGTGCCGCACTGACTGCTGCATCTGTTGTTGTTGTTACCTTTGCCCAGGGGCGGATTCAGAAAAATATTTTGGGGGGTTTCAAAAAGTAATTCTTTAATATTCATCAAATGCCGAAAAATGCTTTTTAATTTGTATGTAGTTTTAAAGTCGATCCTAACATTTCGGGTGGGGGGCGGTTTCAACCCCCAAACCCCCCTGAATCCGCCACTGCCGTTGCCGTTGCCTTTGCTGCTGTTGCTGTTGCCTACGTGAGTAAACTTTTATGCGGTGCGTGCTTTTTGCCTCTCCATTCCCCTCTTTGCTGCCCCTCGTTCACATTTGGCGCGCGTCCTATTCATGGTTAGCGCCATCCATAGTCATTAAATGGAATGCAGCAAAATTTAGCAAACCAACAATAACAGCAACAACAACAAAAAATGGTATAGATGCATGCCACTTGCATTAGTTGCAGGCATTAAGCGCGGAAAATATGTGGCGGCAACTTTTTTCCACATTTCGTTTTCGCCAAATGATTTCGAAACGGGAATTGTTGCATTTTTCACATTAAAACAATGGGGAAATGTGTGCAGCAAATGGAGCGAAGAAGAAGAGAGAGACAGAGAATGAGAATGCAGAGGCCGCGAAAGGTGATGAGGTGAAGGTGAGAGCAACGAGCGACTAATAGCGAGCTAGAAATGCTCAACAAAATGTGATAATGGGCAAGTGAAAGAAAGCAATGCTGTAGGACTGACAAGAAGAATAAATAAAAAATAAAAAAAATTTCAACAATACATGAAAATTAAACATAAAATGAAATAAAAAAATTAACTAAAAAAATGTATTTATTTATTTATTTATTTAGAAGGTCTTTGAACAAATCTTACAGACTAATTAACAAAATGGAACTTAAAATAAATAACTAAATAAAAAAAGAGAAATAATTAACTAAAATAACTAATTAACTAAATAAAAAAATAAATAACAAATTTAAACAATACATGAAAATTAAACATAAAATGAAATAAAAAAATTAACATTAAATAAAAAATTTAACTAAACAAAAATAAATAACTGAATAAGAAAAGAGAAATAATTAACTAAAATAACTAATTAACTAAATAAAATAATAAATAAATAATAACTAAATCAAATAATTAACTAAATAAAATCATTTAATCCCAACAACTATAACTTTTATATAATTGGATTATATTAAGTGTTTTTTATAAACAAAAGAATAATAAAATAACAAATTAAATCAGTAAAATTACTTTAAGTAAAAATTAAGATAAAAAATTTAAATAACAAATTATAAAGTGCATTTAAAAAATACAACATAATAAAACAAAAAATAAGAAAACATATGTAATTAAATAAGAAAATTAAATTAAAGTACATAAAAACAATAATAAAAGCTTAATAACATAAAAACAAAAAAAAAATTAAAAAACCAAATAAAAACAATAAATATTTTATAAAGCATGAACATAAGATAACAAAGTAAATACAAAATTGAATACAAAAATTATATCAAAACATTTAATCAAAAAACGTTAAAAAGCAATTAAAAAAATAAAATAAAACAAAAAAAAATTAAAATAAAATTCAAACGAAACTAAAACAATGAATAAAATCAATTGACATAAAATAAATTCGTAAAAAACATAATTAAAAATTTAAAATTTAGAAATTAAAACATAGAAGGAAAACATGCAAAAACGATTAAATTAATATTATTAAAAACAACTTTAAAAACTATGCTATAAATAATTAATAATAAAATTAATAAAAAAATAAATAAATAAAACCAATAAATAAATAATACAAATAAAAAAAAAAGAAATGAATAAAAAATAAATAAATAAATAAAAAAATAATAAAATATAAATAAAAAATAATACAATTAAAAACTAAATTAAAAAAATAACATTGAATAATTAATAAATACCAATAATTAAATTCCAAGATAGTAAAGTGCAGAAAATAAATGAATTTAAAAAAATAATAGTATAACCAATATAACTAATTAAGTAATAAAAATATTATAACATAAATACAATGAAATAAAAATTAATAAAAGCACATATCAAAATTAAATAACAACTAAAGTTTCAAATTATATGAAAACTATATTAAGATACAAACAAAAAAAGAATTAAGTAAAACTTAAGTTAATAAAATCACATTAAAAAAAATTTCTGATAAAAATAATAAAGTGCAAAAATAAAAAAAAAGTAAAATGAGAAAATAAAATAAAATTAAAATAAATATAAAGAAATTTATTCAAAGTAATTAATTTAACTAACAACAAATTAAATAATATAAATACATAAGGAAACTAAAATATAAAATAATTGGAAAAATTAGATAAAAAATAAAATAAGAAAGTAATGAAATAAACAAATAATGTAATAAAATAAAGAGAAAAAGGAAATAAATATAAAAATAAAATAAAAAATGTAATGTAAAATAAAAACAAATACAAAACAAATAATTAAATAATATAAATATACGAAAAGCATTAAAAAATTAAAGGAAAAAGTAAAAATTAATTTAAAAAAAATAAAAAATGAAATAAGACAAAAACAATATTAAAAAATTAGCATAACAACAAATGTAATGAAGTAATGAAATAAAATAGTAACGTAATAAAATAAAGAGAAAACAAAAGGAAATAAAATATAAAAATAAAATAAAAAATGTAATGTAAAATAAAAAAACAAATATAAAACAAATAATTAAATAATAATAATAATATAATAATAATAAAATAATAATAATAATTAATAACAATTAATATACGAAAAGCATTAAAAAAAATCAAAGGAAAAGGAAAAATTAAATTTACAAAACTACATAAATTAAAAAATTAAATAAGACAAAAAAAAATTTTAAAAAATTGGTATAAAAAGAAATGCAAATTATAGAAAATACCGAAAAATGTAATAAATAAATTTTGTTTTATTTATAATTAAAACATTTTTTTTATCCTTCACGACATCTGGTGGCAATGAAAGATTGGTTCGCCTGACCTATACGATTCGTGTAGGAACAAACAAAGAAATACAACGAAAAGAATAAATAATAAAAATTGAGATGAAAAACTCTTTCAACTCATCTCGGAAAACATGGAAGCATAAGTTGTAAGCTTCCAGATGGCACAGCAATGAAATGAAAAAACAAAATGAAATCAGTAGATAGCGAAGCGCAAAGAGCGAAAGGATAATGGCTGCGAGAAGGTGGCGCAAGCTGTTTGGCGAAAGTAATTTGCATAGTATTTGCATGCGTTGAGCGCAGACCTCAACATTTAATTACAGGTGCGCACAATTATGTGCGCAGCCACACGCGTGCGTGTACCGCAGCCAACCGCCGCTTTGGGCGCAATCAATAAAACTGTCACGTACTCAATTCGCTTGTGGCACCTGCGGCAGCATTGCCGTTAACATAATTTGCATATTAAATACCGGCGCTTAACTCCATTTACTTAACTCTGCTCACACGTTCGCCATCTTACATTGCGTTTTCTTATCGCCGCCGAGTTGCACTGAAATGTGCAATTAACGCAAACGAGTGCGCAACGTTTAAAAAGCCATAATTACAAAAAACTGATCAGACGTCGAGCAGAAAGGAAAAAGGGGGATAATCAACGCACGCCCGGTCGCGCGGTCGAGCGTTGCATGCAAAATGGTTCAGTGCATTGTTCACGCGGCATTGCCCCCGCGCCCTGGCAGCTGCTGCACCGATATTGCAATTGAAATCACTTCGTGCAGGAAGTTGCGGCAGCGTTCTGCATTCTCGTCGCTATTAAAAGTGGGCCAGAAAGAATGGAAGCCTATACAAAAAAAAAATAAAAATAAAAAAGAGCGCCACGCAGCATTGCACATAAGTGCAACAACTGCCGCTCAGCCGGTTGCGGCGCATAAATGTGCCACCTCAACGCCCAACGTGTCACAGCTTCCCAACTTGCTGAAAGCTCATATTGCCTGTCGGTGCAGCCTGTTGGTCCTTTCGATGCGGCCAGCAACCGCACCGCACCGCAGCTGCAACTGTTCGGCTTCGCCGGTTGGTTGGCTGAGTTGTCTGCGCGTAACTGGGACATCATCGCACTTAATTGAAAAACTTTTATGCGTTGCGCAGCTCATATTGCAGATGTGTATTGGTGCCCACAGAGTGGCGGTGCGTCGCCAGGTCGGTGTTTGTATTTGTGTGTGTATGTGTCAAAGTGTTGTGTGCACAAGTGTGTCCTTTAGACAAGTATGTGTGGTTGAGTTCGTATTAACATAGTTTATGAAGCGTTACGCGTGCGTTACGTGACACTGGGATGTGCGGTCAGTGCGCTGTTGCATAGTTTTGGGCGCAGTATTCATGGCTTTTCATAAGCTGGGTTTAGCATGCCAAGCATAGAGTTTAACTTGCAGTGAAGCAAATATGTGGTTTTAGTACGATTTAGTGATCAACTGATCATCAGGATCCAGAGGTTTTGAGTAAAAAATATATTTCGTTTAGACCACTTTTCAAATTGAATTCTTTTCTAAGATCAGAAGATATCGGAGGATGTAATTACATTATCCGACAAAGAAAGAAGGCTTCTTAAAATAAAAAAAATCCAGGAACATACTTTCACATACTTTTTAGATATTTTCTTTAAGATTTGCCAGATTTTCAGATTTTTAATATAGAAAAAATATTTTAAATTAAAAGTGAAGTAAAAGCCTCATCTATGCAAATATTGAGAAAACATTAAAGGCGAAAACGGCCACATCATTTTTTAATTTATGTTGAAAGTTTTTTTATTTGTAACCATGTATTTTTACAATTTTTTTTACTCAACAGACTAAAAAACAGAAAATATGTGTTTACATGTTTTTGTGAAAAAAGTTTCAACTTTGAGCCGCTTTTGCACACACACTAATTAATTTTGTGCACCGATTTTTTGGGGTTTTCTTAGTTTGAGTTTTACCATTCAAAAGACATCAAAATCTTTAAATTCTGAGACTATACATTTTTTGAATTTTGTCTATGGAACGAATCACTGTGCGCTGATTTAATACAACCAGTTCAGTCTCTTTCTATAGCTCTACAAATATCGCTTAATTTTTTTTTAATACAAATTCAAAAAATAGTTCTATATGCCACTAATAGTGCTTGAGAAATTGGGACCCTTTTAGGGTTCACTTCCTCGGCTCCTCTCATATCCATTTCATGCCACTAATACGATTTGATTCAGTTCAAAAAGAAGCATTATATCAATGCAATTATTTTCTCAGCAAGAAATTCTTTATTGACTTAAACCAATTGGGTTCATTCCTAGATCGTCTCTTAAGATACCACCTTGAAATTGATCGCCCATCCTTCGAAAACCTATTCCAACCAACTCAAAATGTTGTCTTTTAGCAAATCTTTTGTTGGGCAAGAACAAGCTACCAACCACAGATTGAAGGTTCCTTTCATTCATGGATGCTAAGTGGTTTGCTAGTCTCCCTTTTGGGAACCCCAATGAATGCAGCTTGAGAGACATTATTGTTCACCTTGAACTGATGAAATTAGTTTAGTTGTTACTGTATTGGATTAGAAAATTCAATCACTTGAACTCGTTTCTAAATTGTCTTTCGTTCAAAATATGGTTTGTAGATGTGGTGCAATGGTTTGGGTATAGACTCAAGCAACACTCTGTAACGGTTTGTGGATGTGGTTCCAATGGTTTCAATCCAAACTCAAGCAACATTGTATAAGGAAGCATTTCCTTGCTTTCTTAAGCAAAAAACGGCTTTCAGAATCGAGGTTTACCAGATAGGGGACCAGTCCGAAATGAGAAGGGATCGCAAGTTGAACTGAGGATCATAGATTGCAGTCGCGTCTTTAGTAGAACTATGGAAATAACTGTTTTTCTTTCAGCGAATCTTTTGCTCGTCAACGAAAAGATTTCAACCAGATATTGGAACTCTCTTTCATTAATGGATTCTGAGTCAACTGTTTTGAAATTTCAATTAATATAGTTTGCAAGGACATTGATGTATGACTTAAAGCGATGAACTAATGCAGTTGTTACAATATTGGATTGGAGACCGTGAGTCTGCCAGAGTGGCATAGGTTGTAGTACCAAAACAACTAGAACTATATATGGAAACATATAAATGGAAAAGTTTTTGCAAGACGCATCCAGTTGAAAATATCCAATAATACAAAACGAAAATCAATAAAAAACTCTACATAACGTCATTTGCATCAAACAAATTGTTGCTTAAGTCTTTCCTAGATTGACTCAAGATTCATAACAATAATATCTGAATACCCAAAAGTCAGTCAACATTTTGTTATTTAAGGACTTTACTAATTTTTCAGTGGAACAAAAGTGACCTATTGCGGCTGTCCTTGGTGTATGTACACATGTATGGATATGCATTGTAAGTATATGCATACTTAATACTCTTATTACTGAATACTCTCAGTATTGAGAACAGAATGTGTTAAGCTGTAACGCATTTGTTGTATGTCCTTTGCCAGACCCATGTCATGTCCTTTGTCGCCTGCTGCTGCTTATGGCATCAATTTTTCTTCGCACTTTATTGCATTGTAATGTGGCGTGTATACGCGCGTTGTATTACTTACAGTTGAGGTGACACTTTATGCGGCAGTTGTCCACATACTCAGCTGTTACTGCGGCGTTGGTTGTTGTTGCAACTGCTGCCAAACTGTTGCTGCAGTACGTTGACCATTTCGGTTGGCGAGCCGCGCGCAGAAAATTCAATTTATTATATATATATACATTTATATATGTGCTTGTGTGGGTGTGCATATGTTAACACACACACACTTGTATGATATATATGTGTGTGTGCCTGTGCTTGTGTTTGTGTTTGTGTTGCACTTGGACGCAGGTGAGCGTGTGAAGTTGGTTGGCCGCTGGGCAACAAGCACTCGACAAGTCTATTTAATTAAATATTTAATTTCATTAAAAAGACTTTTTTTGCAATACTGCACTTTTCATAAAAAATATTTACATGTACTGTGGATAAGTGTTGAACATAAGTTAATCTAATGTTATGCAAATGTAATGCAAAAGAAGAAAATAGGCCATGAAAAATATTTAGTTGAGTTGATGTGGCATTAGAAAAGAAGAATTTATGAACTGGAAACTGTGCCAATAATTTTTTTATCGGTCTTTCGAATAGTTTGAAGTTTTAGGAAAAATACGAAATTAATAAACTGAATATTTAAGTTTAAAGAAGAGAAGTCTACACGTTTTTTTAATGATATATCTTGACATAGTAAAGGAAGGAGAAGCAGAAAAAATGAGAGAACTTTTTAATTTGACGTTTTCATTCAATTTAGAACTTTTTTTTAATTTTAGTAAAGGAAGAAATATTCAAATTTTCGTTATGCGTAAACAGTTTAATGTTTAAGTAATTATTACAGCCACAACGATGTGGTTGCTCTCATAGAAAAACACTCTAAAATAAAGGGTATAAAAATTAAAAAATGTTTAATGGAATGTTGCTAATATAACCACATAGAAGCCTAAGACCTAAAATTTAAAATTTTAACTTTCCCCAGTAAAAACTTGTAGCGAAAGGGTTAAGTTACAAATAGTTATGTTTCCCTTTACCAGCTCAACTTTTGGCCCCACTTCAATTTCTGCTCACTAGCACTCACAAGCTTCCCCTCCTTCCATCTTATCGCAATTAACTTCCACAAGTGCTCATTTTTCTGCAAAATTCCATTAACGTAAGTGCGCCTTAAGTGCTCCGCTGCTGACCTGCACAACTGTTGCCCGCGTCAGCAGTTTTCTGCGCAGCCAATTGCTTCGTTGCTGCGGCTATTTCTGTCGCCGGTTGTTTGTTCCGACTTGGCGGCTGTCGCTTTCCTTGGCCAGGCCGAATGTGACAAAAATGCCGCATTCGCTGTGGCAGTGCATTGTCGTGGCAGCCGATCCGATTTGCTGCAACGCTCTGCAACTCTGCGCCGTTCATTAAAAAGTTACCCGCATTTGGCTGTCATTTCATTTCGCTTACTGTTCACTGCAGTGTCGAGTAGAACTTTTAACAAGACGACTTTTGTGCGCCAAAGAGTTGGCTTCTTCGTTCAATTTATCCCCACTTGTTTGTTGTAGTCAACAGTGATTTTAAATTAACTGCTTAGACAGAGAATTGCTGCCGAGCAAAGTGTCTAACTTGTCTACTTGGCAATTATTGAAATAAATTCTGCTCGTAAAAATTAGGTTAACAATTCAGTATACAGAAGTTTTCATATATTTATGCATAGATGTGTTGTTGTTTGCTACATTAGACATATTTTCTTGTTTTAAGTAATGGATTTAGGATACGCCGAGGCCCATAACTGTGTTGATTCGATGAGCAAATTGGATGAGCAAGTTGGAGTTAGGTTATGGTAGCTGCTTCTGTATGAGAAACACTTATGAAAGGATTATATGGGATCCACTGTAATACCAAAAATCAGTAAATAGCAGAGACCTGAAATAACTGTAATCCGTATTTTTGGGAATAAAAAAATTTCCCTAATTTAAGAAATTTCTATAATTATTGCTTTATAATAATTATTCCCAATAAGAAATTTTTTACGTCGCCTATAACTATTATCATGTAATAAATATTTTTGAGTTGCATAATAACTCTTATAAGTAACAAATATATTTTTCGTTGTCGATAATTATTATTTTGGGATTCTTGTTTTTTACATTGCTTCATAACTTTTATTTATGACTTTTTTTATTTACGTTACAGATAACTATTATTTTGAGAAATTTTTTTTGGCGTTGCTCCATAACTTTTATTTATGATTTTTTTCATTTCCGTTGCCGATATTTATTATTTTGAAAACAAAATTTTTACGTTGAATTACCACATTTTGGATATGAATTGATTTTTAATTGTTTTAAATTGACAAACGCAAATTAACTGCAGAAACCTAATTTCCACCAACAACTAAACAATTAAAAATCAATTCATACTCAAAATGTTGTAAGGCAACGTAAAAAAAATTTATTTTATAAAAGTTATGAAGCAACGTAAAAAAAAGTTTTTTCAAATAATAGCTATCGGCAACGTAAATTAAAAAATCATAAATAAAAGTTATGAAGCAACGTAAAAAAAATGTTGTCAAAATAATAATTATCGGTAACGTAAATAAAAAAGTCATAAACAAAAGTTATGAAGCAACGTAAAAAAAAAAATCCCAAAATAATAATTATCGAGAACGAAAAAAAAATTTGTTTCTCATAAGAGTTATTACGCAACGTAAAAATTAATTGTCGTAAATAATAATTATAATTAACAAATAAAATTTATGTTGCATTGTAATAGTTACATTACAATTATTTTCTTAAAAAACTTATAATAGTTAAGTCCCTGGTAAATAGAGCCAAAAAGATAGTTTAACGCAATTAGAATTTAAATATTTATTTATTTATTTAAATATTGCCAGCGGACGGTGCATCCCATAGACGCGAACTTATAAAAGCATCAAAGTTTAGGTTCCCACGAAGTTAAGGTGTTAAATATCGGTGATATAGGAGCTAAGTTATCTTTCCCTAAACCCATCCATAATCTTCCTCTTCTACTTCGCTCCTTTTTCTACCAGAATACAAGGGCTGCAGTGAGTCTGGGCTCTGCCTTTGGCTTCTCTGCCCAGCCTAACATCATCACCAATAGCTCAAAATTTCTGTAATCCAAAAAATTGGTTCACATTGTAAATCAGCAAAGATCAATGAAATACATTATACAAAAAAGAATGACTGTCCCTTAAATGGTACATCAAATATTTAGATCACATAGCTATATCAGTAGGGGTTTCTTGAAGAAGTCGGTAAAGTAGTAAATGTCCAAGAAGACGCTGTATTTTTTTTATTTTTTTAGTTTTTATTTTTATTTTTTGCAAGACTTGATTCCTAACTTTGAAGTCTTCTTCAGCTCATCCTGACTAACTAGAGGCTTTCAAGTAAGTTAGTACTATGAGAACAAGATTTTTGTGTTCCTGAAAGAGAGCTGCATAAACCCATTTATACTCGATGCCTTCACGTGCAGTTTCAAAAACCGAACACGTATCCGAAGAGAAGCCGAAAAAAAGGTACTCATTTTTATTTTGTCGATGGCTATCTGGCAAAGTTTATGCTTCTTAAAGAATGTAAAGCTAGAAATCAGGATCTTTTGAAAACGTTTTTTAATACGGCAGGTACTTTATACAACCCCCTACAGCCCTCATTGTCCGAAAGTGATGGCGAAGGTGAATATGAAATGGCTTTGGACCCAGAGTCAAGTTAGAAAAAATTTAAAAAATATATTCAGAAAAAACAAAAGTATAAATTTTTATACTTCGTTGTAAAGATTTCACAGGCTACAATATGGTAACAAACTTATTATACCTTAATAATGGGTTTTTTCGAAAAAAATCCGTTTTTGAAAATTTGTAAAAAATTTTTTTTTTTACTTAAAACTTTTTATTAGTGCATTTTACGTATCTAATGTTGTACATTAATAGAAAGGTATGAAAAAGACCTTTCGTACCCATATCATGTAAATCAGTTGGAGATTAATTGAGTTTTTTTGATAAAAACTTTGAACTTTGACCCCGAGCCACGCCTTTTGTGTGCGTTTCCCCGGCAAAATTTTTAGTTTGTTAGATTCACAAAAATATGCTCTATATGGCCCAATTTTCAGTTTTTTTTTCATGAGGGTTCGCTATACTGCATTTGTTCCGATGGTCACTAAAGCGAATTATGAAAAGTTTTAATGTTGTCTTGAAAATGAACAAAAAAAATTTCCAAAAAATATCGTTGACCCTTGAAAACACTCAAATCTGCCCAATAAGCGTTCTGACCTATTTCTATCCCTTACTCGTATTTGCCGCAGTGAAGACTGCACACCTAACATATCTTTCATACAAAACCCTGTACTTCACTCACTAAATCACTAAAAAAAATTATCAAATCCTTTCCACTTCTGATCGATCGGTTCAATGAACTTCTGTTCCTACTCAATCATTGCTAAAACGCAACAACTTAAATTTCTTGTCTATTCAGTTGGGTGTCCAAGCAAGGGACTTAAGTTTTCATCACGTTAATAAACTACGAAAGCCGACAACTGCTCCTTGCTACTCGGCATAAAAAACAGCAACAACAAGACGAAAACAAAGTGCACAAAAAGATATGTGTGCACTTCAAGAACGTTGCAATGCCACTGTGACAAATTGCTTAAGTTTCGTTTTTTTTCTCTCGAGTATCCAGCGGCTGCAGCGTCTGCTGGTCGTGCTTCAGCTGAGTCCTTTGTTTTTCACACACACGCGCACACACACGCACATGCAGCGAACGGATGCATGAGACACTGTGAAGCATAAAAAGTGTCTCCAGTTTCAAATTTAATTCATACAGCGCAACAACATAACAAAGAAACCAACAACAGAAAATATCGCATGAAATGAAAACGAAAATAACGAAACGCTGCAAACTGAATGCAATGAACAAACAAAAAACGGCGTTGATGAAAACTTAAACTTTGTAAGCTACTTACAACCATGTGCCACTCAAAGGACACGTACGCAGTGCACAGATGGATGCGCGCTGCATGGTTCATAGAGGGTTGCGTCGGCGTTGCGTTTTTGTGCGCCACACACTGTAAGAGATCAGCCGGCTCATCAATTGTGCAAGTGTCGTTTGGGGGGGAAAAAAACTACTCGAGCAAGTAAGAGTGTTGCAGTGGGTCATCACCGACACCGTAAGGAATCAAGTTTTGAAAACAACAACAAAATTTGGTAATCTAAAAATATGACTATGGATTGACTATGGAGCAAAAAAACTGCTGGATATGTTTTATCGGTACTGAATGATCCTTGCAAGAAAGCCAGCTCTAAGCTTCGTCATAAGGATTTCGATTCTTAAACGATTTCTCTGTATGATTTAATGGCGATCCCTAAAGACTGAAAGGCCAAAAGTCGGGATATATATTTTTCCATTGGGTACTTTGTTTAAAAAATTCGGTATAAAACGTAATGTTGCAGTAGTTTTATTCAAATATGTTTGGCATGCATTGTTGAAACTCAATAAAAAACGTTAAAAGTTAGGTTACTTTATAGTGAAAGCATCAGAAGGACTAGTTACAAGTGAATTACAGTTTTGGGCTAAATACCATTAACCCATTGCTGCCGGGCACCAGTTCCGCCCATACGATTTTGATAAAATTTCATACACGACCTGGAATTGACCCAAAATGATCAGAAACAAACAGCTTTCTACTTATCTCTGCACGTTGCTGAGATATTCATTGGGTATTTTGTACCCATTACGCATCAATGGTAGCTTTTTTCCATACTTTTCAAAGTGATCAGCTAAACACGTGAACAAAAGTTGTATTTTTTACAGGTGAGTTAGGAGGCAGATTTTTGTGAGGTTCTAGGGCCACTACGTTTCGCCACATTTTCCACCTCCGGAAAATTCACGATTTTTGGAGTCTGGTAACTCTAGCTAGATGGCAAAATTTTAGGGTGACCTTCACTAGGTTAAGGTAGTTCCATCTTTATCCTAACTATCCCTATCAATGGTTTTGAGATATCTCAAACATTGACTTTTTTGTGATTTAAAAAAAAATCAATTTTCATGAGAAAAATTTTACCCATTAGGCAGCAATGGGTTAACGCGATATGAAGCCTTCAACCTCAGTAGAGCATCTTGTACATACAAATTTGATTGATTGAAATTATTTATAATGTCTTTGAATATCTAAAACAGATATAGATTCAGATAGACAGATTCTTTCATAGACCGAGACAAGGGGACGATGTGAAATTGTTACAAAGCAATACGGTTCACTAGGTCCAGTAAATGCCCAACAAGCTAGAAACTAGAATGAATCGGTTATCAGAGCACAGAAAATTACGAAATGACAGATTGAAAAGGAAGAATGTGTGCTTCCTACAAGATTTATGGGGAGATTTACTCAAGCCAAATCAACAAGAAATCCTTGAAAGGTCAGTATTAGTCGGCTTTAAGGTCACCTAATTTATTGAAGAAGAGGACTTCTCAACTGCTTCCAGACAGACCCAAGCAATCAAATAAAAGGTGACATAGACAAAGTTAGGTTAGAATGTGCAGGTTCTGTACTAGAAACTCTTACACTCGGATGCCTAAGAAAGCCCAGTTAAGGGGTGGTTTCTGTGGTTTATATTTTGTCTACATAAAATATATTGTGATAGTCACAATCACAGTCACAATTTGTGCATTTTGTGCAATTTGTTTCAAATGATCTCGTGATCGTCCACAAATCGGTTCCTTACGCGATCACTGAGATTACTCATAACACCGTGCGACAGCATTTTTTCGGGGATTTTTCCGGGAAAAATCCATACGTGCGTGAAACTAGAGACCAAATATAGTAATACTGCGTACTCAGTTTTTTCATTTCTACATCCTTTGTCCTTTTAACAGCACTTCAAAATTTTTAAGGGGATACAAAATAAAAAAAAATATAAAAAATACTTAACCTCGTTAGAATATGGCGATATGTATATCAAATGAAAGAGGAAAGGCTTAAGAATTTAAATAAAATTAATTTTTTATATATTTGTAAAAAAAAAGGATATCAAAAAGGTACTTTGAAAATTTTAATCCTTTATATCCTTGAAAATGTATATAGAATTTTCTTGAAAAGTAATCTGTTTTTACACGGTTTTGATTTAACACAACAAACACAACAAAATAAAAATTTTTTTTTTAATTTTTCGTGCTAAATGGAACAAAATCTTTTTAAAAAATAAAAAATTGTTTTATTTTCAAACCGTGTTAAATCAAAACCGTGTAAAAAAAGATCGTGCAAAAACAGAATTGTATATTAAAACCCAAAATCTCCTTGATCAAGTGTCAAAATTTCCTCATTTCCTAAAATTTACTCTAACTTTATTGGTTCGAAAGTTATTTATTTGAGTATCAGTATTTTAAATAATAAAAAGATACAAAATCAATGAAGCGAGAATAATGCAATTTTGTCATTAATTTAATTTAACATTTTTCATCATAGTGATCGGTGATTTTGGAATCTTTTAAGCTGGAATTATCTGCACATCGGCACCAAATGCGGAACTAACTAAATTTGCATGCCTGAATCTTCTGATTATGAATTGCTTGATTATGATTATGATTATTGAATAGAATTGAATTAAACTCTTCTATATCCACCACACCGCCTGCTGAGCACTAACCACTTCATGGCCGAAATGAATATGCCCGACGTTGCAGTGCAGGGCATAAAAATGCAGAGAATGTGTTGTGCAGCAAAAAGTTTTCTTTTACAATGCACTTCATTGTTTTATGATGAAAAGGCACAATGGAGCATGAAAATAAAACCACTTGCAAAAAGTGTGCAAGATGCCAAAGTGGCAGTCCTGCAGCCTGTCGCAGCCTATGGACGGGGAGACAGAGGCAAAAGACGATGCAGCAGCCAGGAAATCGTAGAACTATCGGGGGACAACAATTGGAAAACAAATGAAAGTAATTGGAGATGCTGTGAAAGGCGCAGCGGTGCTGTGCTGACGAAAGAAAGAGAAACCGAGTGAAGGAATGAAGAAATGAATGAATGAATTTGCAGCATCGAGCAACCGACATACAAACGAGATAAGAAATGAAAAGAAAATGTGCCGAGAAGAAATGCCGCAATTATTGCTGTCATTATGTGCCGTTGCACGATAAGCGAAGAGGGTGGCGGGGGTGGGCAGAGTGTTGCAGGTGAATTGCTAACAATTTCATTGAAATTTTCAACGCATATCTGGAAAATTGCACTTCCACTCGCACGCTCGCCCTCCTGGCGCCATGCGAGCGTGTAGCGGAAATGACATTTTAAAATTACATTAAAGTGAAATTTCCGCTGCATATTCATTCGTTGCAGAATTTTACTTTCGTGTGTACAGTGCCGACATTTACATTGTTTGCCAAAATTTGCGCTGCATGCGGCTGAGTGAGAAAAATTTACATGCGCGCAAATGTGTGCAAATGTTTACTGCATACGTCAGTGGCGGATTCAGGGGGTTTTGGGGGTTGAACCCCCCCGAAATATTAGGGTCGATTTTAAAACTACATACAAATTAAAAGCCATTTTTGGCATTTTATGAATATTATAGAATTACTTCTTGAAACCCCCCAAAATATTTTTTGCTGAATCCGCCCCTGGTATACGTACATATATATACATGTATAGACGTGTGTATGGTTTGTTTCGAAAATCAATTCGATTTTTGTTGCATTGCACTGACCGAAGACAAATGCGGCCAACGAGCCGATTACGCGATTGGATTTTGCGGCCGTGAATTGTGTGGCACTGTGGTTGCCACACTTTTGCACTCAGGTCGCTGATATGTGTTGGTGTGTGTGGCCATTGTGTTGACGTACCGTTGCACAGTGATTCGACTCCATACAACCGCGGGACAAAATTAGAAGGAGTGGTCCTTGTGGTTCTTCATAAAATTTGGTATACTATACTAGTTAATCATGGTCTGCTGAATTGAAATCTCCATTTTGTTTTTCTTAAACTTTTGTAGTTTGGCAATGTCTGAGACTTAAATTCGCAATTTTCGTCATTTTTGGTGAGCTATAGCTCCAACTGTGTTGGCTAGATTTTTCAGATTTTACATTTAATCGGTAACGTCAACATTGATAATTCCAAAGAGTAACAGAAATTGTCTTAGGACCCTTTAGTTTTGCAATAAAAATGATAATAATAATATGATAGATTTATGTTTTGCATTTGTACAGGTTTTTCAATTTTTCACGCTGATTGCATACTTTTAGGGATGAATAAAATAAATGTTGTCGAAAAATAGGTGTTTAGACCACTTTTCAAATTGAATTCTTTTCTAAGATCGGAAGATATCGGAGGATGTAATTACATTATCCGACAAAGAAAGAA
This sequence comes from Melieria picta, assembly GCA_964056695.1. Taxonomy (NCBI): domain Eukaryota; kingdom Metazoa; phylum Arthropoda; class Insecta; order Diptera; family Ulidiidae; genus Melieria; species Melieria picta. Next base: position 10,336,763 of record OZ057398.1, on the reverse strand, counting down.
TGCTTCTTAAAATAAAAAAAATCCAGGAACATACTTTAACATACTTTTTAGATATTTTCCTCTAAGTTTAGCCAATTTTCAGATTTTTAATTTAGAAAAATACTTTGAATTAAAAGAGAAGTAAGCTTTGCAAAATTTAAGAAAACATTAAAAGCGAAAATGGCCACATCATTTCTTAATCTATGTTGGGAGTTTTAGCGCCTTTTTGGTAACCATGTATTTTTAAAATTTTTTTACTCAATAGATTAAAAAACAGAAAATGTATGTTTACATTTTTTCGTAAAAAAAATTTCAACTTTGAGCCGCTTTTGCACACACACTAATTAATTTTTAGCACCGATTTTTTTGGGTTTTCTTAGTTGGAGTTTTACCTTTCAAAAGACATCAAAATCGTTAAATTCTGAGACTATGAATTTTTTGAATTTTGTCTATGGAACGAATCACTGTGCGTTGTGTTGATGTGCGTACATGGCTCTTGCTTTCCACTTTAGCACAACCATTGCTGAAATAGGCGCTTTGAGCTGGTAATCTGCAGTGCCCATCCATATGGAAATCGTAGAATACCCTTTTTGAAAACTTTTTATGACAAACGTTAAAGTAAAGAAACAAATATTTGTTCTTCGACAATAAAAGGAAATTGCAAACTTTTGGCCATAACATTGCCTATGAAAATCTTGAATGAATGAATCTTGATTGTTTTATTGGTTTTGCTGATGAATGATGAATATTTATGTTAATTAGAGTTCCTATTTTCGATGACTGATTAAACATTTTTATTTATAAAATTTCCTACTTTTTAAAAGTTTTCGTAGCAAAGCAAAGAAAGCACCTGAAAGGTTACGCCTCATGCAAACATTGACACATTAAAATTCATTGTAAACCAACACTTAAGCTGTCAGTGAATGCCTGCACGGCGAAGACGACACGCGCAAAACTTTTGTGTTAGTTTCAAGTATATAAATAAATATGTCAACATGACAGCTGACAGCAAGCATTTAGCTTTGATTGAGAAGTGTGCAACAAGAAGACAGTAGCGCCGGCAAACTAAAAGTCAGGTCAGGCGTTTGTCAGGTGACAGAGAAACTTGAAAGAATTGCACGCACGCCAATAAGACGAGGCGTGAGCACAATCACACAAACAACAATAGCAACAACAAGAACATAAAACACATTTGTATTTGTGTTAAAAAAAAAATGTGTCATGCGAGTTGTGTCATTGAAGGCGAAACGCTTTTTGCTTTTTTGCGGTTAGTTGCGCATTTCTTGTTTGGCTTTTTCGAATTTTTTTTTTTTTATTTTGGTGGGCGTGTGCGTGTGCGTGAGTGCGCAAAATTACCTATCAAATTGTATGTTGCGGCGAGCATTCACCACTCGAGCGTTGCAAATGGCAAACGGCAACTTTTGCGCACAGCTGCAGTACGCAACTCACATTGGAAAAAATAAGCGTAATTTCAAATTTTAAATCCAAACACATACAAAGGTATAAACATTTATGTAAATATACAACTCAACATACATAGATATGTATTTGTGTGTACAAGTAAGCCACATAAATGCGGCACACGTTTGTGCTGTTCACATTTCTCACATACTTACATATGCAGTTGTGAATGTTGAGCTGTAGATGTGTGTGTGTGCTATTGTGGCAAGAATGCGTTTGTCTGCGTGAGTGCTTGACAAAGATTTGTAAAAGATTGCGCACGATTTATTTATGGCATATGCAGCCTCGTTTTCGTTCAACTGACGCGCTCTCGCATGTGAACCATTTAATTTATTACGCTCACACAAACCCACACATCCAAAGCATAAAGTGTTAATTTTCACACGTTATATAAATTTTCACATTTGTCGTGCCTCGAATTGAGCAGCCTTGCAGCCTTCTTTGAGCTGCCCTTCCAATGCTCTAACCACACTTGTGCCACTGTCGCTCATATGATTAGCGAATTTTGCAGCAAATACACGAACTCGCAAGACTGCCTTTAGCGCTCAGCTGCTGCTGCCGCGCCCTGCTTGTGTTTGGAATATTGCAAGCATATTAATTAGGATCAAATATTTATTTATTTTCAACATCTCCCATAAATACACACACACACACGCATTAGTTTGAGTGTGCAAATTATGCCAATAGCTGACAGGCATCTGCATGGTTTTTGGTGTTCGCACACCACACACACACACACATGTATGCATAAACACACCCATACAGACACATAAGTATGCTTGTAGAAGGGTTGAGTATCGCTTAAGCGGGCCGTGTGCTCTCTCTTGTGTAACTGTTATGTATATGTAATTTAATTAATGTTACGTATACGCCACGAGGTTCAACAAATTCATTAACAAATATTTAAAAATATTAAACTAAAATTTTAAAATAAAAATACAAATTTACAAACTAATTATAATTTTTCTAATAATTTAAATTATTTCAATAAGAAATAATTTGATTTAAATACATAACATTTGTGTTTCCAGCAAAGCTTGTTGCATCATTTGTTTACTAAAAGGCATCACGAAAGCCTTTTTAATGGTTCTTTAGAGATCACTTCACTATATAAAAATACACTGACTGCAGGATTAACATTTTTTTAAGCATACATTACAAACAGTGTTTTCTGATTTTACAACAACCCATTGATCCGGTGTTGCTCATACGCCCCGCACAACCAATCATAATGCAAGCATTAGTGCGCATAATCCAACACCATCGAACCAATCAATTAAAGTATTAATTATGCCTTGTATGGCACGCAAAAATGTGTCAACGTTGCCCGATGTAAGTATTTTATTTTGCATAAATAAATAAAATGTTTCACATATTTAAATGTATGCATGTGTGTGTGTGTGTAATGGATTAAAAATGCAATCGAAAAAATCACACAATCGCACTAGAATACACAAAACCAACACCAAACAATGTGTCATGTCAATGTGGCTGACAGCCGGCGTAATATTTCAATTTGAAATACTCTCTGCCTGGTTGAAATAAATCAAAAATTGATTTTGTGCACATTTTTGTTTTTTAGAATTGCTAAATGCCCAAATCAATATTTAAAGCACAGCGCTAAAAATCAAAGGCAACAAAAAAATAAGTAATAAATAGAAATATGAAAATATTGCCAAATTCTATATTTCAAATATTTTTTAGATAAACAAAATTATATAAAAAAATAAAATAGGTTAGCACTAGTAGACAATTATATAAGCAGCACGTAGAGCAATATTTTCTATCGAATTTGCTGAATATGGATATGAAAATGAATGATTGCTTTCAATAAAAGAGAGAGAAAACCGACGTTTTTATGGAAATTGTAAATTTATGTTTTTGTGGCACTCATTGAGTCTCCGAAAATGGAAAATAAATTAAATAAAGAAAAAAATAAGAAACTAAAAATAAAAAAAATAAGAAAGAAATAAGAAAATAATAAATAAAAAGTAAAATCAATAAAATTAAAAAATTATTTACTAACAAAACTCAGAGTATTTTCTACATATTTCAAAGTCAGTTTAGCTTAAGTTATTTATTTGTTTGTACATTTTACAAATCACTTAACCATTTATGTGCATTTCATAAGCGGGTTAAGTTAGGTTAGATTACACTGGCTGGCCCTAAGGACTCGAAAAGACTCAGCTCGAGTCTTCAGCGTTGCCAGATGAACGTACTAAGCGTTAAGAGTAAATTTTCATGTCTATTAATATACGAGCCCTTGTAGAGAACCTAAGTAGGGCACAGCCCTCTAATTGGACGCTCCTTCCAGTCCCCCAAATCAGTGCAGTACCTAAGTGAAACAGCCGTAGTCCCCCACCCAATGCTCCCAACACTTTGTGCACATGTCATTGTCGATGAAGCCCAAACTGTAAGTAATCTCAGAACGAGCCTGCAACCCCTTCATGAGAGCAAAACTATGCACCTGGTGTACTTTTCGTCGTACATATGCAACATAAATTTCACGGTTTTTTCTGCACCTTAAGTTGTCCTTCTTTCCTCACGCCACATACCTCAGGCATTTCATATGTAAGCGTTTCTTAAATCCATTTGAAATTATAAGTTCACATACATTGAATTACGTTTTGCTCTCGCAGCTATTCAATTAATGTCACTCATACGCCCCGCAGGTGCGCAAAGTAGCAGCAGCCGCCGGCGACCAAGCGTGAAAAAACCATTTCCGGTAAGCAAATATGCTACAATAGCAAACAAACGCCGAGAAAAATGTAGCGCAAATGTTGCAAACAACTGCAGCGACAACAGGCCGCAGGCAGCTGCAATTTTTATTATCGCTGACAGACGCATTCGCACTCGCAGCTGCAGTGCCAGCAAATAAAGTGGATTCTTAAAATCACGACAGCTTTTTGCAGCCAGCCAACAGTTCAGCCACTATATATTCATAAGAACTCGAGCGTGTGCGTGTGTGAGTGACGAGTGTATTAACATTTCTTTTCATGCCACATTTGCTGCCAAATGTATGCACACAGCCGTTGCTACTGTCAAGTCAGCGCGCTACCGAAAAAGTGCCAAAATATGTTGCAACCGGAGCAAAAAATACAAGCAAATAAATGCACCAAAAACAACAACAACAACAACACCCGAATAGTTATCCAACACAACAGCAACGCGCATAGTGCCACGAAAAATTATAACACTTCGGTGTACGTTTACGCAACACAGCGGCCGCACATGCGGCAATCTCGCACAGCCACAGCCAGCCAATTTTGTTGCACAGTCGTCGAGCGCTGTGGCGCAGAGTATTTCAGCTCGACGCTGGCACACGCGCCGCGGCATTAAGGAGCAATTAAAATGCTGTCATAGTGCAACTTTATGCACTTTGCTGCCTGCCAGGATGCCTTCTGCTGCGGCTGGCTGGCTGGCTCGCTATCAGCTCGGCTGCCGGCATGCGTGCTGGCTGTGCAGTAAATAATGCAGGCAACGAGATGCAGAAACGTGGTGCAGCTCAAAATATGTATGAAAATATGTCAGCTCATGTGTGTCGCAATGTGCAAAAGTGCCAAATGTCGCAAGCAGACATTTTTCATTTACTTTTTGCCGTTCTTCTTACATTTTGTGCCATTTTCTTATGCCGTTTTGCATTGCCAGAAGACAAGGCGGCAGACCAAATTGAAACCGGCTGCGGGCACTGCACCAAGCTTTACCTTCATGCGGCTTTTTGTTTTGTGAATGTGTGCGTCTGCGTTGCTGTATGTCTTCCGGTTTTGTGCGGCACAACTTTGTATACGTTATCGTTTCCGCAGCGTGTTGCGGTGACCCGCAAATGGAAAATGCAATCAAGGCTTTTGTCCTTTGTGCGTATCTTGGACGAAAAGGAACGGAGGGCAGCAGCGAAGAGCTGCACAAATGACAGCCAAAGGATGTACGAACGAAGTGTGCGTGTGTGGAGTATTACATGTCATAAGTATTTCCACCTATATGTGCAAGAAGCACATGCGCTCGCTTACACGTTTTGTGCGCTCTTGTTTTTCTGTTTTCCGTCTTCAAGCTTCTACCTTCGGTGTGGCATTTTAATGCTTTTAGTGCATATCTGAAAATGCTTTGTTACAACCAACGATAAGTATTCGCATGAAAATGAAATAAAATGTTGAAGTGAACGAGCCAACAGGACGTATGAGTGCTGCCAACTTTCATAAAAGTATGAAGCGATTGCTTTATTATCGAAACATTTCTAGAATTTTGAAAACTATGAAAAATAAATAATAAAATTTAAGTATTTAAAAATATAAAGAAATTATTATAATTTTTTAAAATTAAAAAAATTATAAAAAAATTATTATAATTTTTCTAAATAAAAAAAATTATAAAAAAATTATTATAATTTTTTATTTTTGGTAACTGGAAATTTGTCCAAATTCTGATTTTTTACTTTCAAATATTTTAAGAACTCGCACTTTATAAAAATAAATTATTGCTACTACAAACTGCTTTTAGTTATTAGCGCAAATGGCTTTTGCTGCACACATAATTCAAGGACTCTTTGGTTTCACATTGTTTTGCCGCATTGTTGCATATCGATAGAATTCGTTTTTTTAGTGCAAATACAACGTTATGCAACTTTCCAATTCCAAGCAATTTTCCATATACAATGATAACAATGCGTTTGACCACACGCATGCACACACAACAATTGCAATTGCAACAAAAGCAATTTCACAATTAAATTGCACAGGAAAATGCACTACAACGCCACACACACACTCACACCAATAACGCAGATACATACAAATGTTTCACATTCCCATAAAAATATATACTGGTGAATTGTATAGAATGGCACTAAAAGCCCATTAAAGCGAATGCAGCTGCATACAATTTTAAATTTACTGAGACTTTCATAAAATAAAAAGGTTTCAGAAACTGTGCAACAAAAAATGCTTAAAGGAAGGGCATATATAAATAAATAAAATAATTCTAAACAAATTTTTAGAGGTATATGAAAATTTCGCAAAATAGCGGAAAATCCAAGTCGCCTACAAATGAAAGCAACACTCTTTTTCTTTGTATTTTCCTGCAGGCAAAGTTTTTTTTAAACAAAGTTTTTTTTAAGGAAGGTTAGTTGTGGAAAGAAGATTGCAAGAAGAAACTGAAAGTAGCGAAAAAGAAACTCTGAAACTTTGCTGACACTTTATTTACGTATTTATGTTGCTCATACGCCCCGTAGTGACCCGGAGGCTAATCAGCTGGTTTTTGGTTAGTCAAGTTCAAAGTAGGGAAAAGAGGAATAAATGAAGGTTTGGTTCAAAACACGAAAAGAGAAATAAATTAAGGTTTAGTTCAAACTACGTTTTTTATAATATTTGTCCGTTAATGCGGAATTTATTAGCTCAGTTTTGACACTTTCCCAACAAATTTTATAGAGCCACTGAATAGTTAAATATGTCAGCAGAAATTTTTGATTTTCTCTCTCAACTGTTACTGTCAAATTTTGTTCTCTTTTTAACTTTTGAGCTCTTGGCGGTACCCAGTACTTGGTTCATCCTCAAGACGTAATATTAATTCATATCCCAGATCAAAATTGTTGAACTCATCTATTTGCACCTATGGCTCTAAGTTAGCGAGAAGAGCTGGTCACCGCTCAGGAGTACCAAGTACCCAAAAATCATTCAGACTGGCGGACCACTGTAATATTTGTCCAGTTGAGATATTTGCAATGTGGAAATCAGAAGAACTAATCCGTAGCAGTGGGTTACCACCCACAGATGTCGAAATTTAGCTAGACAGCACTGACAGCGTTGCTACGATTGATTTATGGGTTTAATTTTAATAGTCACCAACAAATTAATATTTTTAGAAGTGAATTCAAAGCAAATTAAAAAAATTTTACTGTTATCCCCAAAATAATTTCCAATAATTTGCAGCGATATCAGGGAAAGTTTGAGTTCTAATTGAAGTCTACGAATTGGACGCGTTTGATCAAAACCCTGTTTCTTTAATAATGGTTAAATAAAATCAAAAAGTGATAATTTTGTATTTTTTCACAAATATTAAATATTTTTTCTGCAATTAAAAAATATTGATACAAAATTTATTTAACCCGTTTTAAGCTAAAATTATTCAAAAGTAAACTAGCTCTAGAACTCTAACAAAGAGGCGTGGCGACTTTAAATGTCGTGTGCACACTTCTTAGGCAAATGTTTCATGATTTAAATACCAAAAAGTAATATCAAGACACAGGGTAAAATTCGGGGTCGAAAGTGTTAAAAAAAATGCGATTTGTACTGTGCCTGAGTCGAAACTACATTCCATTTTTGAAATCATCAACGAACACTGCGCTTATTTTATTTATTTATATTTTATTTTTTATTTTATTTTCATCGCCTAATGATGGAAACTGCAGAGATAAAGACGAGGTAGAAGCGATGACACCATACCCTGAAAAAAGAATGCCTAAAGGACCAGCTAGCGCCGGCAAACCGCAGATTTGATCTTCTTTTTTGAGAGCTAACTAATTTGCCGCTGATTGAAACTGTAGCTAAGCTTCAAAGGAAAATAACCATGAATTCACAATGAGCTATTTGGCCTTCAAGTGAAAGTGAAGTCTGTAATACATGATACATTAATTTAATTAATATATAAATTTCACAAAACATTGCAGTTTCGGCATTTGTGGCTACTGGCTGTAAAAAATAAATTAAACAATTACTTAAATATGGGAAAATCCATCAATAACTACAAGCTGCATAAAATGAAGATACATTTTAAACACTTACAGAACAAAATCACGCCTGTTACAAATATTTTAGCAATTCATCAAATATTTTATAATAACCCAAACAGCTTTCGAACGACTCTAGAAAATCCACTACAACCCTACCTTCGGCTAACTACTTTGTGTTCGAATTATTGCTTTGAGTTTGAATAAAAGCTTATGATGTATGGCTTAATTTTCTTCTTCTTCTTTCATCTTTTACAAAGCCGCTTTATTTATGCTAATAGAAATCTCTCCAAATTTGTTACATTTATACCATAAAAAATGAAGAAGCGGCCATTGAAGTTGAACAAAATTCTATTAAATTTTATTAAATTTAGTTCATTCATTTTGTACCACCGCAAGAATTTAGCATTGAATTGAAGATTTATATTTTAGGTTGCACACATTTTTGGGCTACAACCAAAAAAAAAATAATACGAGAGAAGCGAAAAATACCGCTGAAGCAAAAGAAAAAATCCTTCACAATCATAAAACTTGTGCGCTAGTATGTGTGTGTGGTGTGCGGGTGTAATCCGAGCCCACATGCATCAAATCCCACACCTGCCATCAGTTCGACACAATTCTAATCTGCTGCTTGTAAGACAGACGTCTGTCTGTTGGCGGTTGCGGCGGTAGTGTGTGCATGATTGATGTGAGGATTGGCCGAGGAGCTGAAGAGTCGAGGCAGCGAAAGCAGTCGAAAGCCAAAGCAAAGGCAGATAGTAAGAAAAAGTGAGACACGAGTGCTGTCATCAAAGTCCCAATGCGCCAACACTCGCAAGAACATAAAATAAGCGCTGTTCATGCATTTCTTCTCAAACACACAGCACACACTTCAGCATCACAGCCTGAAGAGAAAGCAATATAAAGACGGCTGCACACACACACACACACAATAAGCACTCATAATCATTATGAGTGTGCTTCATTTTGCCGCAATTCCCAGCGCTTTAACATGCATGTAGTTAAATTGATTTGCAACAACAATAAGCACAACCAAAGAAACAACAATACCAACAGCAGCAGCGGCAGCTTTTGCTCTGCTAAATAAAACAACGAACGGCAATTTGGCCATCAACAATTGCGCAAACATATCGGTCCGAACCACTGCCAAGAAGCAACACTGCGCACAAAAAAAAATACGCGCGCGCCAGCCCGTTGCGTCAGCGTTGTGTGTTGCATGACACGCCCGCTGCGGTGCTGAAATATTTATTCTATTGTGCGCCAACTGACGGCAGTTTCAGCGAGAGGCCATAATTATTTATGACTTGTTGGGCTTCTATGCAGACATGTTCGAGCGCTCATTACGCACAGATTTCGTTACGCTCGATCAATCAAAGCGTTGCGCAATGTCCTGACGGGGAAAGTAGTCGAGGTGTTTATATTTATAGACTTTAATTTGTACATTTATGTAGTGTTGATGGAACGCACATTGCACTGATGGGCATTTTTAGGTGTCTTGGATAATCACAGCGGAGTGTACATATGAGTGATTTGTAATACATAAATATGAAGTAGATACAAAGTAACCTTCCGTTAGTGTTGAGTCAAGATTTACAAATTAAGTTCCATTGACTCGTAGTGAGAAGAACGTCGAGTGTAGTAAGCGCCATGTAGATGTCACTACAGATCCAACTATACAATTTGTACCTACCAATCTAAGTGATCTAATTCATAATTTAAAACAAGCTTATACTTATCTCAAACTGAAAGAAAAATTTATTTTATAATTTATTAAAAAAAAATTTATTTAAGAAAATTTAAACATTACATTAAGAACATTAGATTAAGAACAAGAAGAACTGCTTCACTTAATCGTCCGAGCTCTACGAAATGTTACGGAATCTATTTCGCCCTAATTCCAACACTGACCTCAGCCATGCTACATTCTCAGCCATGTTGAGGGCAACTTTTGCTGAGCTTCTGCTCACAACAGTTGCAAACATATATTCTTACCTCATTCATTTCTAGTAAATAACTTTTAAATCCAAGTAAAATCCGATTTTTGCTACTTCTGTGGAGAGCTACCATAATATTGAGAAAATATTCTTAGGAAAAAAGGGCGTGGCACAAAGCAGAAAAAATCATCTTAAAAGAGACTATAACATTGTACTTTCTCATTGTGAATAATTTTTCTACAAGAATTTTCCTCTCTTAACTGACACTGGAAACTGAAACTGGTGCCACGAGGCGTATGAGTGACATTTTAATTGATAGATCATCAATTTTGGTAAAGTAATATGCCACAACAATAAATGTATTGAAACACAAGTTATATGATCCCAAACAACAACAACAATCAACACATACTGCAAGAAACTTTTTTGCTAAGAATAAACTGCAATAAACTTTTTTCTAAAAATAAAATTTTTACTTATGATTAAGTTGGCAATGTGACGTTCGAAATCCGTTGTGTAAGTGTATATGAGCATAAGTACATACACACATACTTACATACTTTGACATTATTTAATTTGATTAAATTTGACATCTCAGTGCGTATGAGTGATATTAATACTGAAATTAATTCCTAAAATTTTGGCATTTCATTTATATTACATTTATGTTATTTTTGGAATATAAAAAGTTGAAAATACGTTATGCTTTTTTGCCAAATTTTTACAATACAATAATTTTTTTGACTTAGTAATTTCCCAGAAATGACAAACTGAAATGTACATCAAAGATTAAAATCATTGACATGGAGCATTTTGCTTTGTTGCTACACAAAGTTAAGAAAAAAATCACATTTGCTGCTATTTGAATATGTAAGCCGAATGTTGTTAAATACACAAATGTTATTAGAGAAGTTTAAAACGCATTGTGCTGTGTCTGTCAAATGTCTAAATTTAAAACAAAAACTAATATTAATTCATCAAAATTCCATTCGAATTCAACAAGCCACGATAACCATCAAAAGTTGAAGTATTTGAAAGTGTGAAGCCAAATGAATTTTGTATAAAAGTTTGATATTTTATAGCCAAAAATTTCACACTCAATTCCAGTAAGAACAAATCAATTAAGTTTCAAGTGTCTTTATAGCTTAAAGTGGCGGTAAAATATGCGTTGATGATTGCTTGCAAAATATCAAAACCAGCAATCAAATGGCCAGCAATCAATGACCAGCATCAACACTTTGACTGATAGCAGTTTCGACACAGCAAAACCATTGCACGGCAAAGTCTTAAAGCCATCGAATCATCAGCACATCGAGGCGAGTAAGTGCGAAAACTTATGTTCAACTTGGCTAATATTCCTTTTTTTAGTGCTCTAAAGGAAATTTGTACATCATTTGAATGTGAAAGCAACGAGTGCGCTGTGTCTTAATTGAAAAGTTTTCACATAAAACTAAGTAGTCACTATTTTTTTTTTTTTAGACGCCACTGTTGCGCACATTTTCATGAATAACGGTCACGGCCGACGACTGGAAACCTTTCAATGTTTTTATATTAAATACACACCGAACGAAAAGTAGTACGGCTTAAGTTTTTATGCAGAGCCCACAGCTGTGTGTTTTTTTAGTACCGACCAGGTATGCTGCGCTCACAAGTTGAGCGTAAACTTTCCAGCCGGCCTCTGTGGCCCTCTGCAGATTTTAATATGCTGTCAGTGCCGCGTTTTGTTGGCTGTGTAGTTGTGCAAAGGATTATGCAGCGAGTCGGTTGGAGATTGAAGTGTGTGGACAAAGCAGTGGGGCGTTGTTATTGGCTTTCATCCACTAAGCTGAGAATGAACATCCAAATGCGAACAAAGTGAAAGCACACTCTTTATTACATCCATGCAGAGTGACGTGAGCGCCTACAACAGACGACTGACGCTAAGCGTGGCATTGTTGAAATTACAAATGACTGGCGATGGCTGTGGTTCGTTTGCTACAGAGACAATGTGACTGCATTGCGTGAAGACGACCTGGAGTACGCAGGAGTAGTCACTTTAGGTTGTAGTTTCAGTTTCTAAGAAGGTGTGGCCAGCAGAGAGAAGCTTGTAAGCGAGTGCTGCACGTGCATCTTATTTAAATTTTTAAATTCTTCTTTAATTTTTTGCATTTTGTCTAAGGTTCTTAATTAAATTTACGATTTTCCATAAAATTTTTGCAAGATTATGTTATATTTTACTTTCCAAATTCCAATTGAATTCATCTTCTTGCAATTCTTTCACTCGACTCATTCACTATTCTAATGTTCATGTGTTTTCTGTTCATTTCAGGGACCGGAAGTAATAGTTTTTTATGAAAACTATAATTGAAAATTTTACTATGAAGGAAAAATCATGCAAATAAATGAAATATACTAATACATTTCTTTTCGCATGGGGAACCAAACTTGGCAATAAACTTTTTTTTTGTAATTTTCACGGAAAAATTAAAAATAAGAATTATTTTTTATTTATATTTTAAAAATCCTTTAGTAACAATTATTTTTGATTTTTTTCATATTAGTCCACGAATAACAGTTTTCTTTCGATTTTTATTTTAGTTGTCCTATGATAACAATTATTGGTGACTTTTATTTTTTTAGTCATCAATAAAAATCATTCAATGACTTTTATTTGTAAAAGTCATCAATAAAAATCATTCAATGACTTTTTTTAAGTCATCAATAAAAATCATTCATTGACTTTTATTTAGAAAAGTCATCAATAACAATTATTCAATGACTTTTATTTTTTAAGTCATCAATAAAAATCATTCAGTGACTTTTATCTCTAACCACAATCTATGGCATTACCCTAAAAGTAGGCACCACAAGTACCACAAAACAGTTCTTCAAATGCTGGAAATCGCTCGACTCGACTCATATTTTTAACATTTAAGTGTCCTCTTTTCATCTCCTACTTCCTTATATTTCAAATCTTAATATTCTATTAATATTGAACTTTTTAACCCCAATCTATGCAATAATCCTAAAAGTATGCACGAAAAATACCGCAAAACAGTTCTTCGAGAGCTTGAAACCGCTCGACTCGATTTACTAATATTTCTAACGTTCACGTGTCCTCTGTTCATCTTCACCTTCCTTATAAGTATTTCAAATCTCAATATTTTATTAATACTGAACTTCTTTCATACCAATCTATGCAATAATCCCAAAAGTATGCACCAAAAATACCGCAAAACAGTTCTTCGAAATCTTAAAATGGCTCGACTCAACTCGACTCATATTTTAAACGTTCACGTGTCATCTGTTCATCGTCTACTTCCTTATATGTATTTCAAATCTTAATATTTTATTAATATTGAACTTCTTTAACCCCAATCTACGCAATAATCCCAAAAGTATGCAAAACTAATACCGCAAAACAGTTTCTTGAATGCTTAAAATTGCTGCAACAGGCGAAATTCCTTGGAAAATTGTTTGCCGCAAACGTTTATCAACATTCGAGGCGTTGAACTCACTTAACTCGACTCGTGTGCGCGCTAAATTTTCCATGAGAATCTGCAATAATATGCACGCATCTTCGTAATTTCCCACGCGGCTGGCAATTCAGAACCACATTGTAGAAGTGTGTTGGAAATTCAAAAGAAGGAAAACAAAATTATAAAAAAAAATAACAAACTGAATTGCAAGCAAAGCATCTACGACCAACGAAAAGCAATTAAAGTATTTATGGTGAGAATAAGCGAACATTGACGCCGAATTGCAAAAAAAAAGTAGATGAAAAATTAAAAACGTAGAACGCACCAAAAGCAATTCGACAACAAAACAGACAACTGAGCGCGTCATGAGTCATGGCGGGAAGGCAGCGTGCAGAGCAGGACAAAGCTGAAAGCATGTCAAACATACACACACACACACACACTGGGGGAGAGGGGGAGAGAGAGACACACGTGTGCCAGTGGCAGCAGCTGAATCAACATTTCTCGGGAGCACAGCAAAACGGGACAAATGCCACTTTCGTTCTCAAAAAAACCACAGCCCAGGAAGGCAACGAAAACAGAACAGATCGGATGCGGCCTGCAGTCGCTGGCTCGTGATTAGTGGTTTTCATGGGGCTGTGGTCTAAAGACCTTTGTAGGTGGGGCGCTGAGTAGTGGCTGAGTGGCCGCGCGAAATGAAATGAACATTTCAATTAATTTTCAATTAGGAAACGTAAATGCGGCTAATGTGGGCAAAGTGTGTTGTGGCGCCGCACTCATTTTACATTTTTTGTTATTGTTGTTGAATACATTCGGACAAATCGAACGCACACAATGGCAACATTGTATGGTAACAAACAAAACAAAAAATAAACGCGCGAAAGCCAAATCGGCACAAATACAGTCACTGCATTGTGAATGAGATGGCAGGGAGATTGGGAGGCAATTGGAAGTCGGTTGAGAGGGAATTGGAATAGAAATTGCGAGCAAAAACTAATTAAGAATATTGTCAAGTGGGTTGCCGATAGCGTGCAGCTTAGTTCAGCAACGTAAAGTAGTAAGAGAAAAAATCGAATAAGAAGAAGAAGAAGAAGAAGAAGAAATAGCATGAAATGAGCAAAAGGCACAGAAGCTGCGCTGGCAGCAAGAAAATGAAACAAGCGCACCGACTGGCTGCCACGTGCGGTAATGAACACAAAAGGCGCATTACTGTTGCAGCGCTACGCGTTCTGCCAGTGCGGTCTGTGGCCTGCAACAATGCTGTGCAAGAATTGCACCCAGGAGAGGTGCTGGCAAATGGTTCTATATGTATACACACGTCTGGCTCTGTGTGTGTGTGTGTGTGCGAAAGCCCAATGTGGCAGCATAGAAAATTTACTTTGAATTTCCCAGGCGAAAAATCACCCATTGTGTGGGTATGTGTGTGTCTGTATATACGTATGGTTGTAGGTGTGTTACTTGCAGCCAGTAGTCACTTTTCTTTTTCGCTTCTCTACGCGCACAATTCGAACAAAGTTTTTGCTTCAGCGTCGTTGCCGTTGCCGTTGCCGTTCACCACAGGCCAGCAAGATTTTTACACTGATTCAATGAAATTGTAATTTTACACAAATCGCTTTGCCAATTACATTGCACAGCCCTCTCAGCCCTCTCCACTTCCTCACCGCAGTGCAGCGTCCTAAAATGTGCTGCTAATGGCAGTGGGCGTTCGGTGCGCCGGAAACACCAACACACAGCGACAAGTTGTGTATCGATGCCGAAGTCCTCGTAATTTAACAATCAGTGCAATGGATTTGCACACAATTGTGTTTTTGTATGTGTGTGTGCGTGTGTGTGTATCTGTGGTTTTGTAAGTGTTTGAACTAGAAAAAGGATTTTGGCGGAAGTGTGTCAATTGCGAGCGTCTCTCGCCACCACGTTTGCTCTCTGATTTCGGATAGTACAGAAAAGGAAATGGTTATAAGAGCTTACTCGATAATACTTACTCGATAGAGATAATCATGTACATATATAGTATATACCTATAGTATAAAAGTATGTACATATATATGGAAGGAAAAAGAGGCCACACCCTGAAGCCATCAAATTAGTCTTTAATATAAGTTTAGTTGGAAATTTTCAATTTTTTCGCAGAGTTAAACTATAAATGATAATTGGCACGAATAGAGTATTTCAGTTAAATGTTAGAATATTAATTTTTATGCAATTTATATGTTATAAAACAAGAATTTCTGCCAGGAGCGCAATGCACTCAATTCACTCATGAACGTGGCTCACTTTGGTTCAATTACAGCAAACTATAAACATTTCAATTACTACTTTTACTTCTGAACAACTATTAACATTTTTAATTTTTCTGTTTCTAGATTTTGTCTTAACCCTTTCGCTACAGGTTTTTACTGGGGAAAGTTAAAATTTTAAATTTTACGTTTTAGGCTTCTATGTGGTGTGTGTGCTTCTATGGTTATATTAGCAACATTCCATAAAAAAATTTTAATGTTTATACTCGGACCCTGTTTTTTAGAGTGTTTTTCTATGCGAGGAACCACATCGTTGTGGCTGTAATAATTACTTAAACATAAAAATTTTTACACATAACGAAAATTTGAATATTTCTTCATTTACTTCAGCCAAAATTAAAAAAAAAGTATCTAAATTGAAAGAAAACGTCAAATTAAAAGTTATCTAATTTTTTGCTTCTTCTTTCTTTACCATGTCAAGATATACCATTAAAAAAACGTGTATACTTCTCTTCTTTAAACTTTAATATTCAGTTTATTAGTTTCGTATTTTTCCTTAAACTTCAAACTATTCTAAGGACCGACAAAAAAATGTATTCTTGCAACCATAGAGGATGCAGACGTCCGCAAAGTAGCATGTTGCCATATGGCAACAAAATAGCGAAAGGGTTAACCACAAACTTCTCTAATTTCCTTAAATTATGTTGTTGCAATCATTATTGAAATGGCTTTAGTATGGATCAGAGAATTACATTCATGGGCACCGCTGCTCTAAAACGTTTCATTCTCTCATTTATATCTTATTAATTCCATATCTTACTTCTTTTTTCTTCGATCTCTGCCCGAACGTCTGCTTGGCAACTACTCTTGTTGTCCAGTGGAGCCTCTCAAGGATGCTAACAAGTTTGCACTCGTTGTACTCGTTATTAAACGGCACCAATGTAATTTAAAAATCGTTCTTGAACTAATCGAATATGGCCACAACCTAAGGTTCTTCATTGTAGTTAACAGGTTAAAGTCGCTCAGCCACGTGCTATGAATTCAAAATTTTAAGCATTCTAATTTCATCAAAGTGATACGGGTCGTATGATTAACTTTGATTGCCGCCAATAATTCCAAAAATGTAAGTGTGGTAAACAGCATAAACAGCGTAGAGATAGAATAGGTATCCAGTTACCTGACTTTGGCTCAAAATGTCCAAAATTGTGACAAAGTCTCCATTATATTTCAGATCCTCTGAAAACTCCCACCTCAGAAGGTATGAGGCTATGTCCTGCGGAATCTGTACACTAAGTATTATGGTGTAGGATAGGTCCTAAGAAGTAGTTGAAACTGTGTCTGCTGCCTATTGTTGCTAAAAAAAATCATAAAAAGTCTTGGTATGCCATACGGAACGTATAAGTAATATTTATTAAATGTTAAAATTCATTAAAAATGGGCAGAGAAAAGGGCTTTAAAAGTATAAACAGCGCATGAAGACGTTGTTTTCCTAAAGAAAATCTTTTATAAATCAGGGACCGTAACATTTATAAGTTTTATTATAAATTTTAATGTTTAAGAGTTATTTTTTGACTTTTATTTAATGACTCAACAAATAAAAGTTATTTTTTATTTATATTTTAAAAATCGTATCGTTTTTTCTTATTAGTCCACAAATAACAGTTTTTTCGATTTTTTTTGGTTGTCCTATGATAACAATTATTCGTGACTTCTATTTAAAAAAGTCATCAATAAAAATCAGTCAGTGACTTTTATTTATAAAAGTCATCAATAAAAATACTGTGCGTGAAATTTGCCCTCAAAAATTTAGACATGGGGGGGACCTACTGGGTGAGTTTTCTATAGGTATACTGAGTTGAGATCCACCAGCCGTTTGGTAAGATTGGCTCTAGTTTATGAGAAATCCGACTTTGAAGTTTGGTAATTTTCGTCAAGTTTGTCGCTTAAGTCTTCGAACGTTTAAATGCTAATAGGTCCTAAATCGTTCCGAATATCGCTTTACTGTCTTTGGCAAGTTTGTAGATATTTTAACGACCAACAAATTTGGTGTAATTGCGATATGTGCATTTTGTTGCGCAGCGCAACGTGGCGTATGAGTGCCATTTAATTATAAATATGTGACACTCATACGCCACGTTGCGCTGCGCTCAAAAATGCACATATCGCAATTACACAGTTTGAATGTATTTTTTTTGGATTGGTGTCTTAAGCAAATGTGTTGGTCGTTAAAATATCTACAAACTTGCCGAAGACAGTAAAGCGATATTCGGAACGATTTAGGACCTACTTAAGCGACAAATTTGACGAAAATTACCAAACTTCAAAGTCGGATTTCTCATAAACTAGAGCCAATCTTACCAAACGGCTGGTGGATCTCAACTCAGTATACCTATAGGAAACTCACCCAGTAGGTCCCCCCATGTCTAAATTTTGGACTTGCACAGTGTAATTGTTATCATAGGACAACTAAAATAAAAATCGAAATAAAACTGTTATTTGTGGACTAGTATGAAAAAAATCAAAAATAATTGTTATTAAAGGATTTTTTAAATGTAAATACAAAATAATTCTTATTTTTTAATTTTTCCGTAAAAATTACAAAAAAAGTTTATTGCCAAGTTTGGTACCCCGTGCGAAAAGAAATATTTCATTTAGTTGCATGATTTTTCCTTCATAGTAAATTTTTCATCATTTTCATAAATAACTGTTATATCCGGTCCCTGTCATAAATTCATTATGTGAAATACAGCTCGTATGAGTGATGGAAATTATATTTTACAATACATTTCAAAAACTTGTATGAATGGATCTAAAAAAACACTGGTGGACACATGCATTTTACTTTCAGCCTCCTATCAGAAAAGGTATACTACAAATAGAATGTTTGTCATGTATGGAAAGTTATTTTCGACATAGGTATGAAAAAACATTACGGGTCGTATGAGTAATTTTTTCTATATGTAAAATTACTTCAAACACGAGTTGACAAAACGAGCGTGGCGTAAGTGGAAAGTTCAAACAATTTTATTTCCGAAAAAGTTTTATATAAACCCAGCAAACCAAACGATATCGAAACGATATAGAAACGATATCGTTAAAGCGAGAATTTTTCTCGTTTTCGGTTATTGCTAAAGTGTCTAAAATGATATCGAGAACGAGAAAAATGACACTATCGTAACGATGTCGAGAATTTCGAAAATCTCGATATCGTTGTGACATTGAAATTATCTTATCCGAGATATCGTAACGATGTCGAAAACTTTGAAAATTTCGATATCATTTCGATAGCGTCATTTTTCTTGTTCTCATGCTATTGAGAACAAGAAACTATTACGAAAACTAATTTTCTATCTGAAAATTGAAATAAAACGCATATTTTACAGTACTGTCGCATGGCCAGTCCATTATATAAATCAAATAACGATTATAAGTACACGTAAACTCGGTTTTAAATGCGCGCACGTTCACGTAATGAAAATTTTTCGTTTGACAAAGAAATATTTCATTTGACTTGAAAATATTCAAAATCTTCAAATAAAAAAAATAAAAGCATTATCGAGATTATTTCGAGAATTTGTCGCTAAAAATTTATATCGAGAAATTGTAGGGAAGTCAATATGTGCAATACGGGTCGTATGAGTGATTTTATAATAATTCAATTTTAAGATTAAAATAAAACTAGTAGAGAAGAGTATTTTTCCCCTTCTATCAGAATGTATTACATATAGAAATATTGCATGCGTGCAAAGTTGTATCAGACAGTCATTTATTTCACACGTCACTGCTAATAAATTAAAAATTTTAATATTAAAAAGTACCTAATGTGAACTGCCACTTTTCTGCTGACGAGCTGAGTTCAAATATTAAACGCAAAGCATATCTAATTGCAACCCATGCTTTCCAAGCTAAATATTTGTGTAACAAATTAAAATTACACCCCAACCACGCAGCAGTCGACGCGCACAGTTGTAATGCGCCAAACGAAATATTTACAAGCCCACAGTGCAAACCGAACTCGCATGACACTGGTGCGATTTATACGCTTTCCATCAGTGCGCAATTAATGTCACATCCGCAGGCGGCACCCAATAAATCGCACTCAAATGCATTACACACACACACACATACTTACACATACATATATATAAGTCAAGCAAACAAATACGGCCTGGCAGCTATTAGCACAAAATTACCAAAACGCCAGCCAGAGAGCGTGGCAACTATCGACATTAGGCCGAACCAAACTAAATCGAATCAAACCCAAACAGCATCAAACTCATACCGAACCGGAGCAAAGCGACCTCAACTAAGCCGAACCTATGCGAATCGCTGGGGCCACCTTGAAATGAGTTATTTCACTTGATGGCGCGCGCGTAGAGCCGCCGGCATTGGGTCATAAAGTGCTGGCAGTTGTAACTTTCAGTTGCATGTGTGTGTGTGAGTGTGAGTGTAAATTATGCGCTGCGCCATGAACCGCAGCGTTAACTAAACACACACACACTTGCGTCACTTGCCGGAGGCAGCACTTCTGCCGCTTACCGCAGCGCTAACAGCTTGCAGCAGTATTAACAACAACAACAACAACAACGAACAGCCCACCGAACGACGCACACACATACACGCTAATAAATTAAGTCGACATTTTGACTCTTTAGGGAAATTTTAATTAACTGCAAACGCCTAAAATGCAACAAAGCGAAATAGCAAACACACACATACACACACACACACACACATTGACATAAATAACCGTGTTGCTGGTGCGGCTGCAAGCGAGTGCAGCGGCTGCTTGGAGCATAATTTATTGACGCTCGTATAATGCACGCGTGCGCCAGCGACACCGCCAGCGGCAGCAGGCAGCATTTAGCGGCCAAAGATGGCGACGGCAACATGAATCCGGGTCAAATTGTGATTTGTGCTAATGAATTGTGGCAACGTTACTGCAGCTGTTGTGCTGTGGTTGTTGTTGCGCTTGTTGACTGCTGACTCCCATCCGCGCAGCTGCTTAAACTTTTGATTTTCGTGGGTGCTGCAGTTGAGTGTGGAGCATTTGTAATTGTTTTTGCAACTGTCTGCTGAAAATCACCCAGCAATGCGAAACGGACTCTGCCAGTTGGTACTACAATGCAACCCATACTTACATATGTGTGTGTGTCTTTTAAACGTAACTATTCGGCATTGTGTCTGTGCGACTTTCGGCCGCGGCAACAGTGGCATTGTTGAGCGTTTTTCGCCCGCTCGTGTCACTGTCGTTGCAAAGTTGTTTATAATTTAGGCAGCAAAAGGTGTGTGCCTTCATATGCCGGCTTGCATATTTAATGAACATCAAAGTAAAAGTTCCGAGTTGCGGCATACTACTGAAACTCTAAGACCAGGATTAAAATTACTATGAACTTTTAAGCGGCAGACTAAAGGAATTTATTAAGCGCACGAAAAGTGTGAGTGGGCTGCATGGATATTAAAATCTATTTAGAGGCATTTGGAAGCGCTGAAACTCGATGCCGCATACTTGATGGATTTTGAAAAGTCTTAACTGTAATTTCGGAATTTCATTTCAAAACTTAATAAATTTGAATATAAGATTATTTTCAAATTTATTTAGTGCCCACAGCATTCAAAACAGCCATCAAAATTATATTACGGAAAAAAAATTTAAAGAAAAAATAATTATAAACTGGTTTTATAGCAAATTTTGCCTTAAGATAACAAATTCATTCATTGAATATGAAATTATTTTTAATCATTTAATTCAGGTACTTAACTATTATAAATTTGTTTAAGAAAATAATTGCAATGTAACTATTACAATGCAACATAAATTTTATTTGTTGATTATAATTATTATTTGTGACACTTAATTTTTACGTTTCGTAATAACTGTTATGAGAAAAAAAAATTTTGTTCGTTCTCGATAATTATTATTTTGAGACTTTTTTTGTTTACGTTGCTTTAACTTTATATGACTTTTATATAACTTTTATTTATGACATTTTTATTTACGTTACCGATAACTATTATTTTGAGAAAATTTTTTTTACGTTGCTTCATAAATTTTATTTATGATTTTTTGTTATTTACGCTGCCGATAACTATTATTTGAAAGACAAGTTCTTTTTCGTTGCTTCATAACTTTTATGAAAGAAATTTGTTTTTTACATTGTCTTACCACATTTTTAATATGAATTAATTTTTAATTGTTTAGTTGTTGGTGGAAATTAGTTTTCTGCAGTTAATTGGCGTTTGCCAATTTAAAAATGTTTTCAAGATAACAGTCATTGGCAACGTAAATGGAAAAAGTCATAAATAAAAGTTATGAAGCAAAGTAAAAAAAATTCTCAAAATAATAGTTATCGGTAACGTAAATAAAAAAGTTATAAATAAAAGTTATGAAGCAATGTTAGAAACAAAACTCCCAAAATAATAATTATCAACTCAAAAATATTTATTACATGATAATAGTTATAGGCGACGTGAAAAATTTCGTATTGGGAATAATTATTATAAAGCAATAATTATAGAAATTCTTTAAAATAGGGCATTTTTTTTGTTCTAAAAAATATGGATAGCCATTATTTTACGTCTCCGGGTTTCATAGCAAATTTTGCTTTAAGATAACAAATTCATTCATTGAATATGAAATTATTTTGTAATAATTTAATTAAAAACTTAAAAAATGAATTCAAAATTCCATTTCAGTCATAACTATAAAAACCCATATAAAAACTTTGAAACGAATGCCTCTCTCATAGCAATTTTCAGTTATCAATGCACACCACTGAATACTTTACACATTCTGTCAGCAAGCGACCAATTCTGGCGTGTCTGCAACATGCCAACGAGCAGCAAATTCAATGCAAGTGAGTGCCTTAACGAGTGGCAAAGGCAGCGAAGATGCTTCACGTTAGTACGCAGCTCGCATTAGCTCATTGCCACTTGAGCGCCATTTAGAGCGTAACTCGAGGATTTGCGCATCAAACGAGCAGCAACAGACTTCATTAGCCACTAAATTTCAAAAACGTTTCAAGTGTTTAATGAAAAAGCGAATATGCGCCACATTATGCGAAATGAGCAACGAGCGCCAACTAACGAACAATTGGCCGCAGGCGGAGTTTTGGTACTAATTTGTGGCAGCAAAATAGTGAAATACCAGAAAAAAGTATACATTTTTTGTCTTCATTTGCAAGTGAAATATGGCTTTGAGATTTTAAGTGAGAATAAGTGAAAATAAAACAAAATTAGGCACAAAAAGGCATTGGAATTGGTGAAAACATTGTTCAGAGCGAGAAAGTGACAGATAAGTAAGAGACTTAAAGAAGCGAGGAGATAGTGAAGGCAACATTAACTGCACACAAGTGCGGAAAGCTGCAATTGCAGATAATTGGAGTTATTTCAAGAAAAAGGTTCCCAGAAAATGTTTTTTTCAGAAGAAGCCAGGATTGTACGATTGAAAGCTCTTGGAGTTTTTTCATTGGGGCAGTCCCTGATTCATAGCAACCAACCAACAACAATTGATCAACTGCCAGTGGCGGATTCAGGGGGGGGGGGGTTTGGGGGTTGAAACCCCCCGAAATATTAGGATCGACTTTAAAAATACATACAAATTTAAAAGCAATTTATAAATATTAAAGAATTTACTATTTGAAACCCCCCGAAATATTTTTCTGAATCCGCCGCTGTGAACTCGAAAACAATATCATTCAAGCAATTGGCGAGATCTAGTCCAACTTATGCAACAAAGTTGACCAAAATTCGAGATCTCAGATTATGTTTTGTAAATAAAGGCACCGATGCTATTTGAATGATACAGTTTAAAAAAAAAAGTACAGTTTTTTCAAAACAAAATAACATTGAATGTACTTAAATACGCAATAAAGATATAGATATTTGACGCACAGTTCTCGTCATTCAGAGACCTAAAATAATTATTATCCATATTTTGGGAACAAAAAAATTGCCCTAGTTTAAGAAATTTATATAATTATTGCTTTATAATAATTATTCCCAATAAGAAATTTTTTACGTCGCCTATAACAAAAAAAAATTTTCTCAAAATAATAGTTATCGGTAACGTAAAAAAAGTCGAAAAAAAAAGTTATGAAGCATTTTTACATTGCATTTTTACAAAAATTCCAAAATAATAATTATCGATAACGAAAAAAAAATTGTTTCTCATTACAGTTATTACGCAACGTAAAAATTAATTGTCGCAAATATTAATTATAATTAACAACTAAAATTTATGTGTCATTGTAATAGTTACATTGCAATTACTTTTTTAAAAAACTTATAATAGTTAAGGGGGTAGAATCGACCATGTTTTTAAGTAATTTTTTTTCATACAAATTTTTATTCCACATTAAAAATTTTGTTATATGTTATTGTACATAGTTTTGAGTACTGAACGAAATTTTTTTTATAAATTTTCTTTTATATCCGGGGGAGATATGGGCGACCGGAAGACGCCATTTTGAAATCTGGCTGACACGATTTCTCCATTTTGGATGATCTGAAACATACCAAACAAATTTCATTTTGAAGTACAAATGAATGGCTCTCGTTTGAACTATAACTGTAAAAAAATATTAATAAATAAACATTTAGTGCAATTGTAAAGTTTTTTCCTCTTTTTTTGCTTGTTTTTTGTTAATAATTGTGTCATAACGTTGTTACATAGAAATGGACAATAATGATCGTAGTTCACGCGATAGCCAAACCTTTTCTGAAAATATAAAAGTTTAAGCAAATCGGTGCAGTAGATCGCCCGTAATCGTGTCAGCCAGCTCAAAACAACAGATCTACTTCACGCGCCAGGTGTGCGATTCGAGCGCGCGAGCCCTTACAGCTAATCTCATTTTCAATCGCTTTCGGATACTATCCGAGGTAAAGGAAGGTTTCTACATGATTCCTAAGGGTTTAAATAGACCAAAACTGCAAAGAAAAAATTTTAGTTTTTTTGAAAAAAATCTACCTAACTACCCCCTTAAGTCCCTGTCTGTTAAAACTTTAGGCACTCTTAACGATAAACCCCGTGTATGCTGATTGGTTAGTGGCTACACTGTAAAAAATGCATGGTATATTAGTCAATATGACCAGAGCTTGTCTCCTGCTGACTCTGAGCTCATATTTGCAAACCCTACAAGGCCAGTCTTGTCTTCTTCTGTGTGTTATAGGCACTAATCCGAAATATATATATGAAACTGTGTCACAAAGCGCACAGAGACATGTCACATATTTTGCTTTGCCAAAATTTTACATTCTTATCTTTCTATTATGCAAACTTCTTTACTTTTAACACTTTTATAATTTTTTGTATCCATCAGACAACATAAATTGTTCGTTGTCAGCAAGTGTGATTACACGCTGTAAGCAACACTTGAAAAAGTTACAACAAGCACAGATAATGCCACACAAAACTGAGTACAACAAAGGTTGTACTCCCCTTCATTCTCTTTCTTGCTCTCTTTACTTTTTTCCCTGCTCTGCTTTTCTCCCACAACTCGCTCGCCATATCTACATTTGAGTTATTTACCCAAAAAGCACAAAATTGCATGAGCGTCTTATCAACTCAAGCAACAAAAACACAACTTTCACAACAACAATAACAATGGCTATTCAGTCTCACCACTCGCACCACACGTGAGTGTCGTGTGAGTCTTGTCAGGCAGAATGTCAAGTGCAGCGGCCAAGTTGAAAATCTCGCCAAGTGATGAAGTGTTCGCAACGTTCGATGCAAGTTATGAGGCCAACGTACAGTTGCCGCTGCAAAAACAACTACCACAACAACAGCGACATGCAACACAGCAATCAGACGCTGCAATGGTGGCAACAACCGCAGCGGCATCGTCAGTGTCGCTGATAAGATGCCAAGTTGAGACTATTTCAAAGCGAAAATATTGCAGCAAACATATTAAGCAACAAGAGCAACAACAACAAAATATATAAGTTTCATCAGAAATATGCAGCAGTGTGTGAGTGCGTGTGTGGCGAACGCGCGTGTGTAAGTGAGCGTTTCCTTTTGCCATTCGCTTGCGTCGCCGGCATCCGTTGGACGTCAACAACTGCAGCAACAACTCGGAGCAGAAGCGGAAATGGTATGCAGTGCAGTGTATCCGCCGCTGGCGAGATAAAAGTCAAGCAGCGTTCAAGAGTGACAGCCACCTACACTCACACACACACACATACACAAATATGTACTTCATATGAGCGCGTACGAGTATCTTCCGCTGCTGTGTAAATGTAACTTAACATTTGTGCGCACACCTTCAGTTTGCAGTATTTAAATTGCAACTCTGTGCAGTAGGTGGAACTGCTGAAGGCTGTTGTGCGAAAAGTTGCAGTGAACGACTGCAATCCGTTGGAAGAAGTTTACTTGAATTAAATACGTCAAAGTTGTAAGCCTTGGAGTCTGAAATGTTAAATGTTCAACTGTCAAGACTTTATCAGCATTTGCTGGGTTGTATATGTTTGTGTGTGTGTGTGTGTGTTTGTAAGGTAATAAGCACTTCTCGAAAATACACAGCAGCATTAGTTTATTAAGTTTAGGTTAAAAACATTAAATGTTTATAGAGAAATGACTGTTAGTTATTAGACCATTCGACTATGAAGGCTGTATGACCCTTCTTAACAAAAGATTCATTTAAAGCTCAGAAATGCTTCAATCTTCCAAATAGAACTTTGACAAATGGATGTATTGGCCTAATCTAAGCTGAATTCTTACGTTCTTCGCACAAACTAAGGTAACCAAAAGATGAAGAATTAAAGTTCTGTAACATATTGTTTCAGTCACTCTAAACAAGAGAGACCGGGCCTCAGTTCACCTGAATATGGCCTTGCTGTAAGCCAATCGAAAAACCAAGTGTGAAGTTTCATCTGAATTTTAGCCCAACTAATATAATATGAAATTCGTACAAGCTGATCATAAATCGTTAGAGATACAGAAAGATCAAAACTTTGAGGAGCAATGGACCAATTCAATTAAAGAGATGGCAGTATATTTTGCTTAGATTTAAAAACGATAATTAATAATGATTGATTGATTTATTGATTGATTAATTGATCGATTGATTGATTAATAGATGATTGATTGATTAAAGGATTGATTGATTTATTTATTTATTGATTGATTGATTAATTGATTGATTAATTGATCAATTGATTGATTTATTGATGATTGATTGCTTAAAGGATTGATTGATTTATTTATTTATGATTGATTGATTGATTTATTGATTGATTGATTAATTGATTGATTTATTTATTTACTGAGGATTGATTGATTAATTAATTGAGGATTGATTGATTAATTGATTGATTGATTGAGTGATTGATTGATTAATAGATTCATAGGATTATTTATTGAGGATTGATTGATTAATTGATTGATTGGGTGACTGTTTGATTAATATACTGACTGATTGATTGATTGATTGATTGAGTGATTGATTGATTGATTAGTTGATTTATTGATTCATTGATTGATTCATTTATTTATTTATGATTGATTGATTGATTGATTAATTGTCTTATTTATTGATTAATTGATTGATTGATTAATTGATTAATTGATTTATTTACTGAGGATTGATTGATTAATTAATTAAGGATTGATTGATTAATTGATTGATTAAGTGATTGATTGCTTAATAGATTCATTGATTTATATATTGAGGATTGGTTGATTAATTGATTTATTGATTGATTGGGTGACTGATTGATTAATAGATTGATTGATTGCTTGGTTGGGTGATTGATTGATTGATTGATTGATTGAGTGATTGAGTGAGTGATTGATTGATTGAGTGATTGAGTGAGTGATTGATTGATTAGTTGATATATTGATTGATTGAGTGATTGAGTGATTGAGTGAGTGATTCATTGATTGATTGATTGATTGATTTACTTATTTATGATTGATTGATTGATTAATTGTCTTATTTATCGATTGATTGATTGATTGACTGATTAATTGATTGAGTAATTAGATGATTGATTAATTGGTTTGATTAACCGGTTTCTCTCTCAGTTCATCTAACTCATAGTGTCGGTTTTTGCGTCTTGCAAAGCTTAGAATAATCCTATCCTCTATATATTCCTTAGTATTATTATATATCCAGTATATCTGGTAGCATCCGGTTTTCTTCTCAGCTCATCTAACGCTTGGAATCAGTTTGCGCTTCTTGCAAATCTAAGTAGACTCTGAATAGTCCTATCAGCTATATATGCTAAAGTACATACTAAAGAAGAATTTACTGAAGTGAGTCTTTATTCTCAAAAAGACATAGTCAAGTGCACAGAAAGTCAAACATCTCTTCTTTTTCCATGCACAAATCTCAAGAAGGCAGTCCCAGACTTTTTGAATGGGCACCTAATGAACAGTGAAGGAACATCATCTCATGGTTCATTACTGGTTTCCTTTTAGTGAATCAATGTCATGGTTTCTTTTCAGATAAAGTTCTCTGGAAGGACAGTTGTTTCGAGTAAAATTAAAATCTTTACTGAAGTCTTTCAATAATTCAATTTCAAGTTAAAAAGTTCTAAATAGCCAAATTTTGTTCATCCCTGAAAATACAATTACTGTCTAAAACTTTTTGAAGACTTACAATTACGATTCAATTCAGAGTTTCAGCAACAAGATTTGGTTCAAATTCCTGAATAATGGTGCACCTATCAGCCCATGTATCTTTTATTGGACTGCAGTTAGTGAATTTCGATTAGAGCACAAGTAGGTGTACCAAAAACAACAACAACAACCGCTTCCTGCATAACAGTTTCCTTAACGTGTCTGAAGTAAATTAGGACTCATAGCCGAAGATTGGTTAGCCACAAATCGCTTGAAATAACGCCATGTGATTACTAAGCGAGCGATTCATGACTGAAACAGATCCGTGTAAATCTGGAACATAAATTCATAGGACAAAGGGACCATGACAAGCGGTCTGATTCGGTTAATAGCCGCAACGACATACAAACCAGTAGTGGGAGTAGCCAAAGATATTTCAGACAGTGACAATGAGAACAATAGCGTTCATACATATAACAATTCTTGGAAGTGCTGAAAATCCTTTTCGTATTAAAAAAAATTAATCATGCAAATGGTGGGTGCGTGCTGGTTTGGGGCACTTGAGTGCTGGACATGGCACTTCAAAGTCATTTTGCTGTAGTTACCTTAGACTAAACTCGATGCTTACTTTGCTCACCCGTGCACACACTCACACACACACACTTGCATGCAGATAGGAGATAGGAGCGTATGTGTGTGTATGCATTATGCATGTGTGTGTGTGTGTGAGGCGGAGCCATTTGTGTTTGATTGCAAGAGCAGATTACATTGTTTCAGTTGATTGCAAATGTAATTGCATTCCACTGCGGCTTGTGGTGAGCGCGGGAGTGCGGGCAGACAAACGGCTTGAATGCAGACAGCAGACAGCAGACGTGCGGAAGAAAATGTAGCGGTAGATTGAAAGATTGTAAACGTGAAATTCTTTATTTAATTTGGCCGAACAAAGTGAATGCGAGCATGGG
This sequence comes from Melieria picta, assembly GCA_964056695.1. Taxonomy (NCBI): domain Eukaryota; kingdom Metazoa; phylum Arthropoda; class Insecta; order Diptera; family Ulidiidae; genus Melieria; species Melieria picta. The sequence continues at coordinate 10,307,455 of OZ057398.1, read as the reverse complement.
ACGGACAACGCTCGAAACGAAAGAATATTAAACGGAAACGGAAACCAAATATTTGAGGCATTTGCAAGGCAAATATTATACAGAAGCTTGACACTAAATTGTCGACTGCATATTTGCCAAAAATGAAAGGCAAATATTTTGGCTACCGAGATTCTAAAGATTTCTTTATCGAAACAATTCAATTCACAAAATACTAAATAGTTTTCAATTTGTTTTTGCTAACAGCCCCATGAACACTGGGCCAATATTTGCTAGCAAAGAATTTGCATTTTATTGCCAAAAAGTAAAATAAAGAAAACAATAATAAAAAAACCATTTGTGAAATCGAAAAGAATTGGCAAATTTAAATGAAAATGAATTGAACAAACAAAATAAAAGCAGCATTTTCACTTTCATTTTTTGCATTGTCAGTGGGCCGTTCGAAAGTGTTTAAACAAATGGAACGACCCTACAAACAATTTGCGCTGCATACAAAACGTTTTCAAGCAAACCCACACACACACACACAGAGAGGCGAGCAAACCAATTTGTATGTGTGTGTGTACCAACATTTGAGTAAGATTGGTTTTATGATATTTTTTGGTTAGGAACGCTGACCAACACAGCAGGCAGCCAAATAGTCACGTCCGACGCAGACAACTGGCGGAGCCACAAATCGAAAACTATATTTATATGTATATATGTGTGTGTGTGTGTGTGTGTGTGTGTGTGAAATAAGATTTTTGTATTCCAATTAAAAGCGCATAGTAAGCAAAAATTGGGTACGAACGGCAGAGAAGCGACACTGACGGCAAATCGTATTTGTATATTTTCATGGCAACACAATAAAAATGCATAAAATTTGAAATTCAAAAGCACAAAAAGACAAAAAAAATGGTTTTGCAAAAATTTGTGCCATAAGGTTTTAGTCGGTTTCTGACGATTTGATTGTACACTACAGTGGAATTTTAGAAGCTCTGCGTGGGTCTAAATTAACCCTTTTCAACTGAAAAATCAGTTGTTGCTTGTACCAAATGATTGTCAGAGGATATGGAAAATTTGATTTTTTGCACAAATATTTCAAAAATGTCTAAGTAAATTTTTAACGATCTGTTTGTCTAACTTAAGCTTTTTCGAACCAAAAAATCAGCTGTTGCTTGTACCAAATGATTGTCAAGGACTCTGCATACGTTCGGATAAATTGTTCCGATATATTGTTCTAGTAGTAATTTTCGTCCGCATATTTGAAACTTAACGTCACAGTGAGCTCATTCAACCATTTTCGAAATGGATATTGAAATCGAACTGAAAAGCTTTAAGAAGTTTATATTTTCAATACCTACATATATCCCACCATACATTTCTTACGTATTCTATGACTTGTCCTTCTTCACCTCTCTTTATTTCGCTCAACATTTACTCATACACTCTGCTAGACCCACCTCGCCCCCTTACACTGTCGTATGGAAGTAAACTTTACCCACCATATGTAGTACAGTGTAGGTTGAAAAACTAAACCAATTTACAAACGCGATTGAAACAGCAGCAGTGACGGAAAATTTCCACTCTTATTCCACAAACAAAAAACTTAAAAACCAAAAATAAAAAATACAAATACAAATCTCCAAATCACCGCTCGTTGGGGGCATTTTTAAAATGCGGGCCGTGTCGGCAATTTCGGCTGCATGCAGTAAATAAAGTGATTGTGGCGGGAAATTACAAATATTGGCAGCACCAATAAAAACAAAAATAAGAAAAGCAACCCTCGATTTACGTTGTCCGTGCACGTAAAATAATCAAAAGTTAACTTTATCGAAAATATGCAAATTTGCAATGGGCCCTTCTAGTTTTTATTGCATGCAATTTTATTGTGCGGCCTCACTACCATCACTCACACCCCCCTCCCAACACCACTTCGCTATTTCAACCAATTCCAATTTAAAATGCCAACAATATTAAAATTAAATTACACTCGACACGCTAGAATTAAAAAAAAAGAGCCAATAATAATAAAATGTCGCTGACTGCATTTCTGGATTTGTTACCAGCGAGCAAATGTAAATTAATTATACATTTGTTGTAACACCTGCAAATGTTTGTCCTTGAAAGTGCACTAAAATATTAATGAACACACACATACATGCAAGCATACACACACATTTATTAATTTTTTAACAACTGAGCAAATACAAACACGTTTCATGCGCTTCGGCGCCTAAATGTATGTGAGCAATGCGCGTCATTCAAGCAAATGGCTGAAAATTGATTTTAATTCAAGTATTTTAAAATTTTACCAAGCAACACAGAAAATCAATGCCGCACTTTGGTTTTTTAATTTAGGAATTTATTGTTGTTCACTTGCGTTGAGCATGAAATGTTGAAAACTTTTTTTTTAAGTTTTTTTAGTTTTTCTAACAAGACAAACACTTTTTAATGTTTGTTAACATTTTCGATTAACAACGAAGTAGAGAGTTTTTCTGAATTTTACTGAAAATGAAAACCAAAATAAATTTTAAACAAACCAAATAGTGTAGAGAAAGTCAGTTTTTTTTTGCTTTGGATTCACCAATTCAAATATTTTTACTGACAAATCAATTATGAAATATTCGGTAAACTTAATTGTTAATTTGTTCAATAGACTTTGCAAATATTATATTCAATTCATTTATCGACAAAATTACAATTACAATTTTTATACCAGTTAAAGTAGAGAACGTCAGTCGTTGTTGTTCCAGAGCCATAAATTTAGAAGGCAAAAGTATTTAAAAAAATGTAACATTCAGAAAACTTAATTGTTTAGTTGTTCAATATAATCTGAATATTTAATCAACTATTTCAAGTGACTGACTAGATACAAATTAGTAAAATTTTGTTTTCAATTGATAACACAATATTCAGTTGTTACCGTTAACTGTATAATTCATTATTCAATTTTTTTTTAATTATTTAGTTAATGATATCTATGCCTAACATAATCATAAATAATAATTATTAATGTGTAATCCAAAATTTAATAAAAATTACTCAGTTAATTGCATCTATGACTTCTAAAAATGTGGCTGAATTTTATAATTATGATGAATTAATTATCCATTAGCTCTTAATTGATCAATTATTTAATAGTGATTATCATTATTAAGTAATTAATCACTAGTGACTTTTTTTTACTCATCCGTTAGCTCTAACTCTACTACTACTCATAATTTAATTGCAAATTTGTTACTAGTCCCTCAATGATTAGTTATCCAATCAATATTTATTCAATCAATTCAATTAATATTTTAATAGCTAGTTAATCACAGCTCACAAAGTAATGAGTGCCTTTACCAATAGCAATGAAATTTAGTTAGTCAAAAATCCAAGACTACTTACTCAATAACTGCTTAATTAATCAATAATGACTGCATCGTAAACTGAATTAAATCGCAATAAGCTTAAATAAGCATCCATTCAATCAACAATAATTTAAAAGTTATATAATCACAGATAAATTAATAATTAGTTATTCAATCAAGAATAATTTAATGTAGTCACTCAATAATTTAAGACTATTCACTCAGTAATTAGTTATTTAATCAATGATAATCTAATCGTTAGTTGAAAATCCATAATTATACAAATTTCCAAAGCCTATCAAAAGACATTTTTATTTCGAATAAACAGTCATTCAATTAGCAATAATAAAATTAATGAAATTTCATTATGTGGCTAACTAATTACTAACTAGAGTTTGTTATTATTATTAAGTAATTAATCACTAGTGACTTTTATTTTAACTCATCCGTTAGCTGAATATTCAACTACTCATAATTTAATTGCAAATTTGTTACGATTCCCTCAATGATTAGTTATCCAATCAATATTTATTCAATCAATTCAATTAATAATATTTTAATAGTTAGTTAATCACAGCTCAAAAAATAATGAGTGTCTTTAGCAATAACAATGCAATTTAGTTAGTCAAAAATCCAAGACTAGTTACTCAATAACTGCTTAATTAATCAATAATGACTGCATCGTAAACTGAATTAAATCGCAATAAGCTTAAATAAGCATCCATTCAATCAATAATAATTTAAAAGTTATTTAATCACAGATAAATTAATAATTAGTTATTCAATCAAGAATAATTTAATGTAGTCACTCAATAATTTAAGACTATTTACTCAGTAATTAGTTATTTAATCAATGATAATCTAATCGTTAGTTGAAAATCCATAATTATACAAATTTCTAAAACTTATCAAAAGAAATTTTAATTTTTAATTATTTTATTTATTTCGAATAAACAGTCATTCAATTAGCAATAATATAATTAATGAAATTTCATTATGTGACTAACTAACTAACTAGTGTTTGTAATCGCTAATTGAAAATCTTAAGCAGTATTTGTCAGCACTGTAACTAAGTGAATATTGCATTATTTCTTATTCATTAGTCATTTAATCACAAATCATTTTCATCAATTTCAATTCTGAACTCCAAACTAGAGAGCAAAAATTTGCTCAAAACACCACAAGTCAAATTCACACCAATTTGCGGTCAAGTACAATAAATGTCCGTGGCGACGACAATAGTCGCGCTGTGACTTCCGCCGATCGCTGCCAGTTGGCTGGCAGGCGGTGGTGCTCGTTGGTCACGAACACGCAATTGCGGACCTCAACTGTGTGTGTGTGTGTGTGTTCATTTGTTGGTAAATTTGATGCGGTTGCCCCGAGGCCACATGCGCATTTTCGAGACTGCACACACACACACACACTTATTTACTCATAGCTAAAAACATATATATGAGAGTGCAAATATATGAAATGCGATGCGTGGCCGCAAAGCCCACAGCAGCTCGCCTGTGCGTGCGGCACTCGCCGCCACCAGCAGCACCTAGGCGGGGCAGCCGGGGAGGGGGCAGCTTTTGAATTCATTTTAATTTTATTAACCAGCAAAATGTGCGCCGCAACAACACCACCAACAACAACAACTACAACTAGTTACGGCAGCAGTGCTTTGATTTTGCGCTCACATTTGCGCAACTCGAAACTTGGCAGTTGTTGCCAAAAATTTTAGTTATCTTTTATGTTGCACAAGTTTTCGTGTGCCGGCGGGTATTTTGATTTTATATGAATTTTGCTGGGCGCGCACGTGAGTCGAATGCCTCACTTTTAGTTTTTTTAGTGCAAACTTTGCTGCTAACTCACCTGAATTGTGCCAAGTTTTCTCGGGCCGATTTTTTGCTGCCGTGCGAGCGAGATGTGGCGCCACGGTTGGTAAATTTAGACGTTTAGTTCGTTTGTGCGACGTGTGTGTGCTGAAATTAAATGAAAACAAAATTCGCTGGTTATTTTAGCGCAGCAAGAAAAACATGTGAAAACACAATATTTTTGATTAATAAAACATTTGATTAGAATTTAAATTTGTTATTTTGAAGTTTCGCAATTAAATAAAATGCATATAGTGAGCTTCAGGTCACAGCTGCAATTAATTGTTGGCGAAACATGAGAACGTAAGAAGTTTTTCTACTTTAAACGCGGGCAGTGCAAAAGTTAAAGAGATGAAATGTAGTGACATGATTGCAATTCCCGTTTGTTGTTTGATAATTTTTCAATTTTTGATTAAAAAACACAAATCAAAAATGTAAACTAACTATTTTTGAACAAATGATCACTGGTCGCGGAGCCTTAAAGTACTGCAAAAAAAATATGAATTCATTCAGTGTTCAATGCGCTGAACCGCAAATCAAACCGCATGGGTTCTAAATAATGCCGACTAAACTTGCGATTAATAAAGAAATCCGAGAACAGATTTCTTTTAAATACGCTAAAGCGATAGAAATTTTCTTAGAAACAACTCCAATAGAAACACATACGGATGGACAAAATAAAATTGAGAAGCGCTCTTTAGTTAACCCAATCGTCCTACTTTAAATATTAAAAAATAACACTCAAAATATAAATGGCAATGGGAATGACTTCATATAATTTAGGCTTGGCAGCGAACGGGTTAATTTTTCCTTGTGTTACTCTAGATTGAGCTAAAATGGAAGATGGAAAAGAGATCTGTACATATTTTCTATGTCTTTTGTTCCACCCACTTGTCTATCTAATTTGTCTCTTTTGTTCATCCGTGTCTACATATGTATGTCCATCTATTTGCCTATACAATCGAGTTATTCAACGTTTGTCCTTAACCCTTTCCGTTCAATATCCACATTTCTTGAGATAAAAATTTGTCCTTCAACATATTGACTCTCATTGAACATTTTAGCAAGAAAATACAAAAAAAAATTCAAAAAAGTCATCTTGGTTGAGAATTACAGCTTCATCAATTTTGTACGATATATCGTACAATGGTCCGCAAAGGAGTAAAAATTCATGAATTTTTGGTTTCGGTTTTTTAAGTTTTATGAACAATTCATTGATTTTTTTTAAATTATATCAACAAAAAATCAAAACGTGATCGAAAGTTATATAAATTATATATATAAACAATTGATTCACATTTATTCGGCCTTATATAACCGTTGTTGTTGTTGCAAAGCCGTTTTCCTCTCAATGAAACACAGAATAAATTAAAATTCGTACAGTTTTAGAGAAAGGCACAAAATATAGCCCATTATTATTATCATAGTGGGAGTGGCAAGTACGCATGTCTAACCTTACATAACCCGTGTCTGCCCAGTAAAACAGAATCTCGTCTAGTAATTCTTACTTTTAATCGAAAATTGCGGAATAGTCGAATTTTATCAGTCACGTGGTTTACATATGGACGTGGCAGGCATACAAACGCAAAAATCTGTTACCAAATCTATAACTTGAAAAAAAGGCAAACATAACTTGCAACCTTTGCTTTCCATATGTACGATATATCGTACAAAGCTTTGCAACCCTTGTGGTCATTTGTACGATATATCGTAGAATTTTTTAAAGACTCGAGAAAAATATTTAGACGCAAAAAATTTTAAATTTAGTAAGTTCTATAAATCAACTGTGATACAAACTTTGAAATTTTTTCACTTTTTGGTACCAAAAAGTATAACATATTTAAAAAATTTTACGCAGAAGTACCGTCATTTGCTGGTTTTTCAAATTCTTGCAAAAAGCTGCTTACAAAATGCACTCATACTGTGTAGCCACGACTATTATGATTTATATTTTTAAACAGAATGATACAACACAGCCTACTTAATGAAAATTAAAAAGCTGTTTCATAAAAATTGTGTTCACTGTCAAATAAAAAATCGTCGAAAAAATTGTACGATATATCGTAAAAATTTCCGGAAAGGGTTAAGTATTAGTTTTAGTAAAATTTTAAATAAACAACCCGTTTAAATACTCATCAAATGCTTTGCAAACCAACTGCACTCATATACTCGATGTCAGAGACAACAACATCGGCTTGGGCCCATTTTTGTTCGATGACACGCTTCAGCATAATTTGCATATTTTCTATATGAAAACATTTGGCAAACACACTCTGCACTCTGTACTTACTTATCCGAGAGCCACACTTCAGCCTCAACGACTCGAGAGTTTGGCTCGAAATGCAATTTACACGCCCAAATTTAAGTAAATATTAAAAAAAAAACATTACTCTTACGAAACGTTTCAGCATTCACTGACCAGACCCACAATCGTTTGTCGTGTGCAGAAGCTTTTAGACGTTGGCCTAAATGAAATCCCGCCAGTGCTTAGTGGGTAAACAGAAGCGAAAAAATGTATTTATAACGAGTGCGGGACCTGCCTGCCTGCACTGCGGCCTTAGAGCGCATTAGGCAACGTCAGAAGCAGCCGCAACCTCTCGACCAGCCAACAGGCCAACACATTCGTACGCGTCGCAGCAAAAGCGTAGCTCACGAAAAAGTGTTCGACTGCTGCACAGTGATTCGACTTCATAAAACCGCGGGGCAAAATTAGAAGGAGTGGTCCGTTCTTAATAAAATTTTGTATACTAGTTAATCATGGTCTGCTGAATTCAAATCTCCATTTTGTTTTTCCTAAACTTTTGTAGTTTGGCAATATCTGAGACTTAAATTTGCAATTTTCATCATTTTTGGTGAGCTATAGCAACGAGTGTGTTGGCTAGATTTTTCAGATTTTACATTTAATCGGTAACGTCAACATTGATAATTGCAAAGAGTAACAGAAATTGTCTTAGAAGCCTTTAGTTTTGCAATAAAAACGATAATAATAGATGAATGTTTTGCTTTTTTGTAGTTTTCTCAATTTTTCATGCTGATTGCATACTTTTAGGGATGAAAAAATAAATTTTGTCAAAAAACACCTGTTTAGACCACTTTTCAAATAGAATTCTTTTCTGAGATCGGAAGATATCGGAGGATGTAATTACATTATCCGACAAAGAAAAAATGCGTCTTAAAATAAAAAATCCAGGAACATACTTTCACATACTTTTTAGATATTTTCCTCTAAGTTTTGCAAATTTTCAGAATTTTAATTTAGAAAAATATTTTAAATTAAAAGTGATGTCAAACCCTCAGCTTTGTAAATGTTGAGGAAACATTAAAACATTAGCAACTTCTTGGTAACCATGCATTTTTAAATTTGAGTAAAACTCAATAGACTAAAAATCAGAAAATATGTGTTTAAATTTTTTTGTGAAAAAAGTTTCAACTTTGAGCCGCTTTTGAACACACACTAATTATTTTTTCGCACAGATTTTCTGGGGTTTTCTTAGTTGGAGTTTTACCTTTGAAATGACATCAAAATCGTGAAATTCTGAGACTATACATTTTTGGAATTTTGTCTATGGAACGAATCACTGTGCGTTGCGGCAGAAGTGTGCGGCGGGCGCTTAATGAAATTCTGCAGAGCGCCGAAAGAAAGGCGCAGAGAAAATTGCAAAACGATAGCGAGAGCACTTTGGGGACCGGGGCGCTGGGTGGGCTGTGTGATCCAGAGCGACCAACCCACTGCACTAAAATGCCAAATTATATTTATGCACATGAATTAATTTGTTTATGTTTGCCGCGGCTCGGCCGTGTTGTTGGCGTCGTTCGTGTGCAGCGAGCGCGACTGCGGTGAGCACGTTTTCCGCTTGCGACCAGTTTGTTATTTCTGCGCTCGTCTCAAGTGGTTTGGCCGCAGCAGCGCGGAACAAGAACAGCTGCCCGGGAGTCGAGTTCGGGGGTGGGGGGGTGGCGAGCGAATGGCAGCAACAATGAATGGAAACATTTCATCTTGAATGGCGGCGTCTTTGTGTTCTTTTTGCTTTTTTTTGTTCGCTTCTAGTTGGGCATTTTACTCGTTTCTTTTATTTGCGTAGTTTTACATTAGGTTGTTGTTGTTTTTATTGTTCTTCTTCGCATTTGGTAATTTGAATATTTTAACGATTTATTTCGGTTAAGTTGTATTTTGAGTTTGCTGGCTCGATTTTGTTTATTTATTTTCATTGATTGCTATGCCGCACCAACACACACGCATGCAGCTGGGCGAAATTCATGCAGCAAAAGCGCTCAAGTTGTGGCTGAAATTGAATCGCGTCGCTGTGAACTGACGCACCAGGCGTTGGCCGGATCTGCGATGGCAGTCAGTGTTTGCCGAATTCAATTAGTTTTTTGCTAATGTGATTTCTTGGTCGAGCTAAATGCATTGGCGCTTGTGTCGATGTGCTGTGGGCATTCAGTTTGGATGTGTTGGCCTTGATGACTTTATACTTTAGTTTTTTTTTGCTCATGTTTTCAGAAGCTTACTTCAAATAAGCGTTGAAGGCTGGCCGAATGGGACATGTCGACATCCGTTTAAAAAGTGAACTTAAGCTGATTGATAGAATTAGGCCATCTCTAGCGAGGGATTGGTATCATAGAGAAAAGCGTTCTATAAAAATTTATTTGTTATCAAGTATTGATTACACCATGCGACAAAAATTAATAAAAATTTTCACACCGAAAAAATCCATATGGGCGTGAAACTAGAGACCAATCATAGTAATACTGCGTACTCAGTTTTTTATTTCTACATCCTTTGTCCTTTTAAAAGGACTTCAAAATTCTGAAGGAGATAAAAAAAAATATATAAAAAATACCTCTCTTCGTTAGAATATGGCGATATGTATATCAAATGAAAGAGGAAAGGCTCAAGAATTTAAATAAAATTAATGTTTTATCTATTTGTAAAAAAATGATATGAAAAAGATCCTTTGAAAATTTTAATTCTTTATATCCTTGAAACTTTACATAGAATTTTCTTGAAAAGTAAGTATGTTAGAACCCCAAATCTCCTTGATCACGTGTCAAAATTTCATTATTCTCAATTCATTGATTTTGTATCTTTTTATCATTTAAAATACTGATACTCAAATAAATTAGAATTTTTGTACTTCATTGGAATTGCAGCTTCCGCCTTTTTTTAATAACATTCGAACTAATAAAGCTAGAGTCATGAAATGTTGGCACGTGATCAGGGAGATTTGAAGTTTTAACATACTTACTTTTCAAGAAAATTCTATGGAAATTTTCAAGGATCTAAAGGATTAAAATTTTCAAAGGACCTTTTTCATATCCTTTTTTTATAAATATATTAAAACTTACTTTTATTTAAATTCTTGAGCCTTTCCTCTATCATTTGATATACATATCGTCATATTCGAATGAGGTTAAGTATTTTTTATATTTTTTTTATTTTTTATCCCCTTCAAAATTTTGTCCTTTTAAAAGGACAAAAGATGCAGAAATGAAAAACTGAGTACGCAGTTTTACCATATTTGGTCTCTAGTTTCACGCTCATATGGATTTTGCCCGGTGTGAAAAATGCTATCGTACGGTGTTATACGCCGTGTCTCAGTGAAATTAATAACTTTAAATTGAATATAAACTAATATTCGAAACTCGCCTTGGATTTGTACTCTTTCCCCATGGAACAATTTTAACGAAAAATTTTTGCTTTAGCCCCCGAAGGCATAAAGCAAAGGCGTGAGCGTTCACAAATCAACAGAGCTCATTAAAATTAAAACAAATGAGTTTATGGCCTGCGGTTATGCTGCACGTGCTGCACACCAACGCCCAAATACGGTACACATAAATAAATTTATTGCGCTATAACGAACGCACTCACACACACACATACACACACATAGCGCGAGTTTATTCGCCCACAAATAAATGACAATTAAATTAGCCAAAGCGCAAACCACTAACTGGCGCTAGCAACCAGTCGGCTGTGTTGCGGTTACAACTCAACAGCAACAACAACATCAACCGATTTTGACTTTCAATTAAAACTGTCAATAAAATTGCCAAACAGTCAGACAGAAAAACAGATATGTAGATGCGCCAACATGCGAATGTGACAATGGATTTTGTAACGAAATTTTGATGCAACAAAATTGAATGCAAGTTTTATGCATTGTTGCTAACATGCAATGAATTTATGGTCCAGTGGCTGCTGTAAGTACGCACTAATATGTGGGTACAACAAAAACAACAACAATAACATCTCGCTAGTACAACATTGGCCACATTGGGAGCTCAGTTGTAGCTCAGTGGGAGTTGAAGCTGTGTGCTGAACAAGAACAATGCGCGAGTTGCAATGTTGGAAAATATGAAATTGAATAAATACCTACATATATGTGAATATATATGTCAGTCAGTATCACATATGGGATATGGATTTTACTTACTAAACAATTTTAAATGTAAAAGCCATTCACTGACTTTTTGGCTGCCGGAATTTACATATAAGTAACGACTGATGCCGTAATGTATGCAACAAAATTGTCGGCAAGCAATGTAAACTTTTTAGCTCGAATAGATCAATTTGCATTTTAATCGCATGGATTGACTGTAGCTTTCGTTTTCTTAAATCGATACGGCTTTAGCATACTTTAAGGCGTCTAGTCAACAGTGTGTTTTGGGAAGTAAGACAGATGACAAAATAATAGCGCCGTGTGACTTATTTATGACACGAACAGGTTATAAATTAATACAAACGCACACACTCACACAAAAAATTAATACACACATTGGGAAACTCACAAATTGTTGCGCCTTCATGTTAAAACCCCAAATCTCCTTGATCACGTGTCAAAATTTCATTTTTCTCGCTTCATTGATTTTGTATCTTTTTATTATTTAAAATATTGATAAAAAAATAAATTAGAATTTTTTACTTCACTAGAATTGCAGCTTCCGCCTTTTTTTTAATAACTTTCGAACTAATGAAGTTAGAGTCATGAAATTTTGAAACGTGATCAGGAAGATTTTGGGATTTAACATACTTACTTTTCAAGAAAATTCGATGTAAATTGTCAAGGATATAAAGGATTAAAATTTTCAAAGGACCTTTTTCATATCCTTTTTTACAAATAGATTACAAATAAATTTTATTTTAATTCTTGAGCCTGTCCTCTTTCATTTGATATATATTGCCATATTCTAACGAGGTTAAGTATTTTTATATATTTTTTATTTTTTATCTTCTTCAAAATTTTGAAGTGCTTTTAAAAGGACAAAGGATGTAGAAATGAAAAACTGAGTACGCAGTATTACTATGTTTTGTCTCTAGTTCACTCCCATATGGATTTTTTCCGGTGTGAAAAATGCTGTCGCACGGTGTTACCTGTCAAATTAATGAAATACAGAACACAATCGTCCAATCATGTCAGCATGTCAAAGTTCGCATAATGCGATTGAAATACAACATACAACCGCATATTCAATAAAAGTTTAATAACAAATCCATTAACTCGCAATAAGTATTTTCGAGAAATTTCTGAAAATTTAATTAGTAAAATTCTGCCTCATTTAACTTCATAAAACACTGCCACACTCAGGCAATGAAGAACCATTACACCAGGGGCGTAGCCAAGGGGGGGTTTAGGGTGTCAGAACCCCCCCCCCCATAGCCTATAATTTGTCAACATTTCCAATCACTATGCATCGTATGTACGTTCCCACATTAGCAAAAAGGTCTTTTCATCTTTAAATATTTAAAAGAATATTAACAAAACCCTTTTTGTACCGAAACTAATTTGTTTTTTTAATAGTCACGTTTAGGCTTAATGCAGCGATTTGCATGTTCTAAAAACATGTCTAAAGAGTAGTTTAGTTCGTCGACCGGAAGGTCCTTCAGGATGTCGGTACAAGCCTTTTGGATGGTTTCTACGTTCTCAAAACGCTTTTTTCATCGGCAAATACATTCTTTGAAAAGGTGAAATTCGCACGGTGCCACATCATGTGAAAACAAAAAAACAGTCAAAACAAGTGTCAATAGATGGGATGGCATCCTTCGATAGCCAAATGTTCAGTTAAAATGCAATACATTTATGCTATTGAGATGCTTAACCTTCGCCTTACTAAAGATGATCCCAGGCACTTCCGCTGCTATTTTGAGTAAAACTCACAATAAATATATAATAATTTATAAATTTTTTTCATAATTCAGTATTTAGTATCTTCCTCTGGCGATAGTTCGTATTTCGAAAAAAGGTCTAATTTTCATGATTTATTTTGAGACTATGGAAAATATTAGAAGATTTCTTTCCAGAGGGTTTATTGAACACATAATGAGGTACGCAAAAAAAATGTATCGTGAGTTTTAATCAAAATGGTAGCGAAACCGCCTGGGATCACCCAGATACATTTGTATAAAAAATGACAAAATTCAAGTTTAAACATGAACAAAATTTCAAAAAATTTTTTTTTCATGTTATTGAAAATTACCTTAAAATTGGTGCAGATATTAAACATGAACATTAAAAAGATCACCCGGGTGGGTATGAGTAAAGCGAAGGTTAAATCCAATTTCAAGAATTTCAATGAAGATTTTGGCTAATCTTTTATGAATTACCGCCCAGTTTTGATCTACGGTGATCGCGGATTCAGTTGGCTAACACTTTGGTCATCATTTATGTTCTCACAATCGTTTTTAAATCGCTTTTGCCACTTACGAACTCCACTATGGTATAAACAAAAATCCCCATAAACTTGGTCCATCAATTTAAATGCTTCGATGCACATTTTTGTACGATGACACAAACATACTTCCACTTCAGATGCAATAACTTCGCTTTCAGTCCACCAAATTTCATGAAATTTTTACTAAAAATCAGGGAAAAAATTTAGTTTTTAATGCATTAAGTCACATAAGCCACAACAAAATGCCCTATTTGGAAAGTGCGCTTTACTTTAAAAAACATATAATACTAAACTGGCAAAAAATTTTTTAAAACCCCCCCCATGACCAAGTTCTGGCTACGCCCCTGCATTACACACACACAACTACAACTCGCCTGCGGCGTAGCACTTCAATTGCCACTGCTCACCTTTTAGTTGCCTTACCTCATCCACTTCTTCCATAGTAAGTCACCGGCGACAGCGTGAAATGTCGAGCCATTCATAATTTGCTCCTTAACCTCAATTCGTGCGCGAAATCGTTTTTTAATTACCAACCGTCGCACTGACACTTGCAACAATGTGATTTTTATATTTCTTTTGATTCTCGCATTGCAGCAACAACTAGTACGTGCGGCTCAGCCTGCAACAATTGCAGCAACAACAAATGCAAAATAACTCAATAAATGGAGCAGTTGGTTTTACGATATAAAAAGCTTCGCCCCTCCACCCAACTGGCCGCCACTTGAGCTCCGCGCCGGCACAATGCGCTGTTAAGTGATTGCCAAATGCGCTGTTGCGGCCAACGGGACACAGGGACTTGACATGACCGCAAATGGACGCATAAGCGTACAACTGAAAATACTGCGCGGCTGTTGTTGGCGGCCGTTTCGCTGCCGAATAAGCCGCAGCGTTGCGTTGTTTTTGAAGTGTGTTGTGGGAGTGTGGGTGGTGGGGAAATAAAATTGAAAAAGCTTTTAATCAAAAATTGCATGTCACGCGGTAATAAACCATGAAATTGTTCTCGCACATAAACAAAATGCCAAATTGAAATTAAATTGAACAAAATGTACAAATCGTGCGCGCCTAATTGTATGCATTGTTTTATTCTTCAACACTGGTGCGCCACTTTGGTGTGGCGCTAGTGACACTCAGAAGAAGGCGTAGCTTGAAAAGAGAACGATTTTAGCTGTTTGTCCAACAGAAAGATAGATGAACTTCTCTGTCTGTCCATCGATAAGGTAAAAGATAGAAAAAATAGACTATCTGTCTGTCAGTCCATACGTGGAACTGGGCTCATGCCAAGTTCCAGTAGGTTGAGAATTATTTGACGGTTTGGAATAGAATCGTTGATAATATCAAGAAAACGAAGGCTGATAAACTTCTCTCCCTGCCGGTCGATCAGACAAATGAATTCGTCGGTCTACCAGTGTTACTAGGGTCGTAACTGAGCCCACTAGGTCTGGAACTATTTGATGGTTCGGAATAGAATCGTTTATAACACCGTGTGACAGCATTATTCACACCGGGAAAAATCCATATGTGCGTGAAACTAGAGATCAACTATAGTAATACTGCATACTCAGTTTTTCATTTCTACATCCTTTGTCCTTTTAAAAGGACTTCAAAATTTTGAAGAAGATACAAAAAAAAAATTTTAAAATACTTAACCTCGTTAGAATATGGCGATATGTATATCAAATGAAAGAGGAAAGGCTCAAGAATTTAAATAAAATTGATTTTTAATCTATTTGTAAAAAAGGGATATGAAAAAGGTCCTTTGAAAATTTTAATCCTTTATATCCTTGAAAATTTATATAGAATTTTCTTGAAAAGTTGAATTTTCTTGAAAAGAAAGTTCGCTTCATTGATTTTGTATCTTTTTATCATTTAAAATATTGATACTCAAATAAATTCGAATTTTCGTACTTCATTAGAATTGCAATTTCCGCCTTTTTTAAGGTATCATGGCACGTTAGAAAGGGGAATTTTTAATGATTTACAAAATTATTTATTTTTCAGCTCCTTTATTATCAATCTTTTTGAAATCTTTTTTTTATAATATATTGAAGGTTTAAGGAACACAAACAAATTTTTTTTTCGAACTTTCGAACTAATAAAGTTAGAGTAATGAAGTTTGACATGTGCTCAAGGAGATTTTGAGTTTTAACATACTTACTTCTCAAGAAAATTCTATATACATTTTCAAGGATATAAAGGATTAAAATTTTCAAAAGACATTTCTCATATCCTTTTTTTTACAAATATATAAAAAATAAATTTTATTTAAATTCTTGAGCCGTTCCTCTTTCATTTGATATACATTTCGCCATATTCTAACGAGGTTAAGTATTTTTTCTATTTTTTTTTATCCGGTCAGACAAATGATAACAAAAGACAGACTATCTGTCTGTCAATCTATCTATGTATGTGACTGGGACGTAGTATATCTGTAATTATTTGGAATAGAATCAAGTTTGGTTAGTATCAAGAAAAAAATCCTTAAGGTCTCAAACCATATTGCAAGCTGCTTTTTTTTTTTGTGTATAATTGTTCGAGACCCAAAGATAGCTACATAAAATCACTGGACTCTAATTCTTTCTAATTGATTTCCCTTTATTAATAAACTCAGATCAACCTAATCATACTTATTTCTTTGAATATTTTATTTCAACAATTCGGCAACATGATTGTTGCCAGTGTGTCTGAAATTTTGCAAATCAAAATGCCACCTTTACTGAAAACCTCAACTCATACTAAACATTTATATTTTTTCATATATTTTTTTTATAGTTCATTTTAGGCAATAAATTAAAAGCTTTATGTGTTTTAAACATAAATAACACAGAGTTATAAATTGGCAGCCAATTGAAGGTTGCCATGGCAGTGAACGTTCTATGAAAGGCAGCCAAAGCGTAGCTGAGCACAGTAAATTGTTGCGGTTAATTTAGGCAACTACAACTTGTTTCATGAAATAATTCTGCAACCGTAAAAGTTGCAGCAAAACATCAGAAAAGGTTGATTAAATTAGCTAAACTTTTCCAATGGCAGCGCTGCATCACTGCTGCGCGTAGAGTGTGCAACCGCCAGCGCGTTGGCTGTGCGGCGTACGGCCGCAAACAACAACCACAACAACACAATGCTTCTGCACTAAAAATGTCAAACGACATGACATGCCGCCCAAAACCCCAACGTGCAAAGCGCCAAGCGACAAGTGGTCGCACATGTATGAGGGGGACTCGAGGGACGCCGCATGGCCGCATCCTCTCCGCGGTGACATGTTGATTTTTAATATTAATTTTCGTTGCCGGTCTGCGGTTGGCGGTCGCTGCGATATGGCACACTTTGCAGCAGCAATTTTTCGTAAAATTTATAAATCTACCATGAAACTTTCTTGTCAGTTATTTATCGCATATGACGATCAACAAAACCGACAATGGCCATAACGAATTTTGAGCTGTTTTTGCGGTGCAATCGAAGTTGTGCAACAATTTTGCATCGATTGACGCGCCACCTGTGTGCTGTCTCGTTCCGTCTCTCTCTTTCTCTCTCTCTGATCAGCCAAAAACCGCACTGCATGCTTGCACTTCAATACGTTTCGTTTATATTTGATGCCATAAAACAACAGTCGAACCATAACTCTAGCAGCTGTTGCTACCAGTGCAGCCGCAGCCAGCAACGCCCGCTGCCCCTAGACAAATATTTATACTTATTTACGCATTTCAATTTGAAGCATTGTTTTTGTAGTTTAGCGTAAAATGCTCTACAGCCCCTTTGCAGTATAGTTGCTTCTGGTGGTTGAAGACAAAATGTTCACTTTTGTTGGTTGGCACTTGGAGTACAGTGCAAAAAAGCTCAAAGTCAAACTGATGTATGTATATAATTTTAATTATAATAGTTTGGAAATATCGATATTTATTCACATTGTTAGATTATTCGAAACTCGAGCGCAACTTTGAGTTGCAATTTTCGTTGAATGATCGCAAAGAGAGGTTTTGTAAGTTTTTTAGATTTTGCACTAAATGTGAAAATTTGTTGAAATACTGTAATCAAGAAATGTATGTGCGAGAAGGAAGATTGGGTTCCAATCAGTTATTTCTGGATAGTTTTTTGATGATCTGATGATTTTTGAAAACACAAGTCGGCATTTTTACCACCTCTGGAGATAATTCTTTGTCTGTAATCACAGATTCTCGTTTATTTTTCTTCGGGACAACAGCTTCACTTTGGTTCACACAGAAATTTCTAAATTAGCACAAACAAAGCTCTTCAGAGATCTTCACAAAGTAATATTAAAATTTAGTATTTTAGTAATTTAGTATTTAAGCGCGATAACTCCGGATACTTGAAGCCAGGTTTTCCACAAAAAAAGCTCTCCAGAGATCTTAAAAACGTAATATTAAAATTTAGTATTTTAGTAATTTATTATTTAAAAACGATAACTCCAGATCCTTGAAGCCAGTTTTTTTACAAAAAATGCTCTCCAGAAATCTTAAAAAATTAATATTCAAATTTAGTATTTAACTTATATAGTATTAAAGAACGATAGATCCTGACCATTGGAGCCCGGTTTTTCAATGAACTTGCGGAAACCTGATGCACAGATTATTGTTCTCCACAATTTCTATGCCAAGAAAAATTTACAGGGAACCCAACAGATATAGAAGCACACCAGGGGCGAATTCATAAAAATATTTTGGGGGGGTTTCAAGAAGTAATTCTTTAATATTCATAAAATGCCAAAAATGCCTTTTAATTTTTATGTAGTTTTAAAGTCGACCATAATAGTTCGGGGGTTCAAACCCCCAAACCCGCCCCCCTGAATCTGCCACTGAAGCACACCAACTACAAAATTAAGAGAATTACAATGGACCTAATAGCGTCTCCGAGTGGAAGATCAAGTTACACAAACCCCTCTTGTAACCTAACCTAACCTAATCCAATACTTTACCCTTTCGACCCCGAATTTTGCCCTGTGTCTCGATATTACTTTTTGGTATTTAAATCATGAAACACTTTCCTAAGAAGTGAACACACGATATTTGAAGTCGCCACGCCTCTTTGTTAGAGTTCTAGAGCTAGTTTACTTTTGAACAATTTTAGCTTAAAACGGGTTTAATAAATTTTGTATCAATATTTTTTAATTACAGAAAAATTATTTAATATCTATGGAAAAATACAAAATTATCACTTTTTGATTTTATTTAACCATCATTAAAGAAACAGAGTTTTGATCAAACGCGCCCAATTCGTAGACTTCAATTAGAACACAAACTTTCTCTGATATCGCTGCAAATGATTGGAAATTATTTTGGGGATAACAGTAAAATTTTTGTAATTTGCTTTGAATTCACTTCTAAAAATATTCATTTGTTGGTGCCTACTTAAGCCCATAAATCAATCGTCAGGCAACTTTGGGGTAAACAGTCAAAACATGTGAAAGTTTTCACAATTTCGCACTGCAACTTTCCAATTCATAACCTCACTTCCTATCAGAAACTAACACATTGCAGCGCATTTCACAGTGTGTAACACCCTGTGTAATGTTTAGTTAGAAGCACAAACACATTCTTCAAACTATTCTGTATCTACAAATGGCTTTTAGATGGCTTTGTTTATTAGCAAATTGCGGTCATTTTGACGGTTTTTCATTTTTAAATATCTGTATTTTCTTTGGTATTTCTATCAACTTTTGCTTTGATCACTTTTATTTTTTGTCGGGTTCTACAATTAGTTCTACTACAATCAGGGTTCTACAATTTCAATTAGCCAAATCCGATGTGTACTTTTCGAGATATTAACGGATATATTATTTAAGCTTTGTAGGTATGGAAAACTTCTTTATAAATGAAGAGTGCTTTTAATATTGAAAAAATTCTCAAGTTCGCATAAATATCAAAAATCTTCCACTAATTTGCATATTAATTGAACACTTTCCTCTGATGTCTAATATCACAAAAAAAATCACATAAATTAAATTCTCCAAATGAAATGCCATTACATGCCATGGCCGCATAAATTAAAATTGCGAAATGCAAATTAATAAAAAATTTAGGCTCACATAAGGTGAAAATATTTTGGCTTAAACCAGAGTTCAATAAATGATCGTAGAGACGCAGAGAGACATGGACCGCATTGAAAATTGTGGGTAATGAAATAATTTGTGTGCGTGTGGACAGACATTTGTTTTTGTTTATGCTGTGTGTTGGCCTGGAATATTAAATTGCCTTCAAATTCAGCTACATTAAGATAAATTACCGACCATGTTACCAGAAATGTTGTTTATAATAAATTAAATTCAATAATTTGAAACTCGATTGCTTTCTTGACGCGTTGTGGCACTTGAATAATTTACTATTTGAGTGTTAGCCGATGGAAAGCTGATGCCGAAGATGGAGTAAGACTGTAGCTAGCAGCGGCCAGTGATGAACGGTCTGGTTTATTTTAATAGTATTAGGTTCTCAAAAAAAGTGCTTTTGAAGTATTTTTGAAATTGAATTTAAAGTCCTGCAGCTCAAAATTACTGTTTTGAAAGCCATTTAAACATATTAGGGCCACCTTATGGGCAAAAGAAAGCACTAACACCGTGCGACAGTACTTTTGAACCATACAAAAGATTATATAGGCATGAAACTAGAGGTCATTCAAAGTTGAAGGACATACACAATTCAAAGATTTTTTTTAAATATTTGCGGTTATGCAATGATGAAGATATGGCTACCAAATGAAAGAAAAAACTTGGCACTTTATGACTAAATTTTCTGTTTTGAACTTACAGGACCAAAATATGTCAGTAAGTAATATGCAGTATAATACCTCAACATTTTATTTTTCTATCCAATTTTGTAGACAACAAATTTTTGCGTATTCCCTACAAAATTCCTGCGTATTTTTAACTGTGAACCAATTAGGAGTAGGAATTAGTACTATATACCAAGATCCAAAACATATAATTTTTTCCAAAACGATTCGTTAGAAAACTAGAAAGATATCGAAAAATACATCTTTAAAAGGACCTAACTGACATATTTTAGTCTAAAAGCGACCATTTTCTTCGTCCATTTGATATCCATATCATAATTGCATAACCGCAAATATTTAAATAAATTTCTTGAAATATTGATGTCCTTAAAATTCCAAAGTCCTTTTAAAGGGACATCGGATCAGAAAATGAAAAACTGTGTATGCCGAGTTACTATGAATGACCTCTAGTCGCACGCCTATATGATCTTTAGGATGGGTCTTGACAAAAGTGGTTTTCTGTCGCACGGTGTAACAAAACCAAGTAATAACAGCTAAAAATTATTAAAAAATAACAAAACCACTAATCGACATTGCATGGAATTCTCACAGAGGCCACAAATGGATGCATGCTACCCTTGTTCCGTTTATTTCGAGACAATGTTTGACCATTCTGGAGAACTCTAATAGGACTCAAAATATTTTTAAAGCTTATGACTGTTCAAGGGCTTTGGCCAGCCCACTTTCTACAACTTTCAGCATAAAGAGAGAAGAAATCTTGAGCGTTTAAAATTACGTGCAGCATTAGTTTTTCTTTCTCGTAGAATGAACCAGCCCATTGATGGCTTTAGAGGCAACAGAAGAAAGTAACTGAACAGCCTAAGAGGTCAGTAGTCTGAGTCTAAGTAGTCTGACTGACTGTCAGTAACGAGTCTGTTCTGTCAACAATTTAGTCTGGATTTGCCGGACTCGACTATTGGAGGTGGTTGGCGGGCTGTCCAAGGTCATGAGAGCAGCTGGGCTTTCACTACAGCCACATATGGATCTGTCTCTCCAACTGCTTACCACAAAAAAGTTCATTACCTCAAGTATTGGATGCACCTCTTACTGAAACACACAATCATGCGAGCCGAAAAACTGTCCAGACTCACTTGAGTCGAAGTCTTGTTTTGCTTTGGAACCATCCATGGTTATTCGGAAGCAGTGTTTGCCGGGCTTATTGTCAGGATTTGACAATAAGTCAACCTCAGACAGAAACACATTTTACCGCTTGCCTAGTATGACAATTGAAGGCTTGAGTCAAGCAGCATGGAATGATTGATCCATCGTTCAGTGCCGAAATCTTGGGACCACACATGCTGCTAGAAAATCGTATGGTCTGTCAAAAACCGATTGAAAGCAACCAAATTTGCGTGACTGTTTAATATGAAATTAATGAGTGTTCCGTGGCAGACTTTTACCACACAACGCAATCATTTCCCTAAGCACCTCTCACTCATACACACACACACACAAATTTTCCCTTAAACGAGAAAGTGTTTTGGTTAATTTTTAAGCTTAACACAAGGGTTTTCGAAATTAAATTTACCACTTTGCCAACACGTAATTGCGTAATTTGATAACTCGGGCAAAGTCGGCCTGCAATGAAATCGGCTTATTTTGCCTTTTAATCGTCTTAATTTACAGCAATTTCGTGCGTGATAATTTTGCATGTTGCTTGAGGTAGGCACGTGAGAGTGAAAGAAAACGAGAATGGTAGTAAAAGTGAGAGAGAAAGAAAGCACTTGCGGATGTTGAACAAGTCGCCAGGCCCCCCTCCATAGCATATTTAAGGGCGCACTAACAACCCAACCGTAACGGCGGCGCCAACAGCATCGTTGCCTCTTTCTTTATGTTGTTTTTGTTGTTGTTTGTTGCCTATATTGTTATTGCGTTTGTTGGTGTTGTAGCCATAGTTGTTTTAGGCGAGTGAAGTGTAGGTTGTAGTAATTGTGGTTGTTGTCCTCGACGCTGTCGTTGTCCCAATGTCCTACTTACGAAAAGGATAATTGCTTTCTTTGCAATTTTGTCATGTGGAAAATTGTCTTCAAAATTTAATCAAGACCATTCCTGAGCGCACCGGCAGCGCTGTGTGCAGCTACAAATACATACACACATACCTAATGGTAGACAAAACAATAACAACGCACAGCAACTCAACATTTGCTCGATGGGCAGCCATGTTCGACAATGGGCAGTGACCATTTTTACTTACTTCTATTCGACAAGTGCTCGCATGCTCTGGTTGCTGTGGTATTATTTGGTGTTTTCATTGTTGTTGTTGTTGTTGTTGTTAGCATGGTTTTCTTATGTGCATTTGTTGTCACGTTTCGCAGCCTCA
Organism: Melieria picta; assembly: GCA_964056695.1. Lineage (NCBI taxonomy): Eukaryota > Metazoa > Arthropoda > Insecta > Diptera > Ulidiidae > Melieria > Melieria picta. The sequence continues at coordinate 10,284,515 of OZ057398.1, read as the reverse complement.
ACTCTGTCACCAACTCAACGCCGCTGCTTCTACTTCCTGTTTGTTGTTGTTGTTGTTATTATTTGAGTGCTGTTATTATTTTGTTGCTTTTGTTTGTGCGTTTGGGTGTACAAGTTTGTGTGCCTTTTCGTGTCATTAAAACCAGATAAAATGTCTTCATTAAGTGCAAATTTGCGCCCAAAATGGTCTTTCAAACTAGACATGCCACGAATTTATATACTACGACATCAGTGGTTGTAAGTTGGTGGGCATTTTTTTGTTGTTTTTAGCTTTGTATTAGAGATTTTGTAAATTTAACAAGCATGTGAAAAATTCAAAATTTGAATGCAATTAAAATGGACGAGGGAAGGTCTTTTTAATTAAATTTTCTGTGGACATTGTGGCTTAGTAATGTTTGAGTGGAAGTAGAGTTTGTGAAAGATAAAAACCAAATTAACAAGACGCTTTATAACTTTAACTTTATGATATTGCGTCCCATTTTATGACATTATTGCTGCGTTTATTGCAAATAGTGAGTGCTAAATTTAATTGTCCCGCGAACTGGTGGAATTGGATGTTTAGTAGATTTTCTTAAGAGACCATAAAATAAATACGACTGCGGCAAATTGATGGCCAAGGAATAACCGCAAATGCTAAAGTATAACTTTACTGTCATTTGGGATGACTAACAGTTAAGTCATTCATTTAAATTTAAATAGAATTTTTTGTGAGACGAATGAAATTCTTAAGCCTAGAAAATAAAAAAGACCAAATAATACAAGTAAAATTATGTATGTTTGACGCTCTAGCTGTCCAATATGGACTTAAATTGTCAAAAGTGTGCATAACAATGTCATACAAATTTTCTCCAAGGCTTTAAAGGTCCTCTAGATAAGTCTTCTCTACCACGTTTTATCACAATGGCCGTCTTTTATGGCCTAAATGTGTCTTCGACTGTTCTGCGAAAAGTCAAGAGTCTACACCTATAGAATGGGTAGAGTTGAAGACAGCTAAGAACCTAACTTGAGTACTACAAGTTCAAGAAATTTCACAAAATGGCTTCACAAGCAGAATCGTTCGCTAAGGCAGCGACTTGATGTCATGCTTGGGAATCTCTTCTAATACAGAAAAACGGACCCTAATTGGGTAAGGCATAGTCCTAAGATTTTCACTAAGTACTGATAAGAAATTGATCCTGGCTGGAGCACGATTGATTAGATTGATTTTATTACACCGTGCGACAGCATTTTTCACACCGGGAAAAATCCATATGGGCGTGAAACTAGAGACCACACATAGTAATACTGCGTACTCAGTTTTTTATTTCTACATCCTTTGTCCTTTTAAAAGGACTTCAAAATTTTGAAGGGGATAAAAATTAAAAAAAAATATAAAAATACTTAACCTCGTTAAAATATGGCGATATGTATATCAAATAAAAGAGGAAAGGCTAAAGAATTTAAATAATATTGATTTTTCATCTATTTGTAAAAAAAGGATATGAAAAAGGTCCTTTGAAAATTTTAATCCTTTATATCCTTGAAAATTTATATTGAATTTTCTTGAAAAGTAAGTGTTTTAAAACCCCAAAACTCCCTGATCACGTGTCAAAATTTCATTACTCTAACTTTATTGGTTCGAAAGTTATTAAAAAAAGGCGGAAGCTGCAATTCTTATGAAGTACAAAATTTCTTATTTATTTGAGTGTCAGTATTTTAAATAATAAAAAGATACAAAATCAATGAAGCGAGAATAATGAAATTTTGACACGTGATCAAGGAGATTTTGGGTTCTAACATACTTACTTTTCAAGAAAATTCTATATAAATTTTCAAGGATATAAAGAATTAAAATTTTCAAAAGACCTTTTTCATATCTTTTTTTACAAATAGATAAAAATTTATTTTATTTAAATTCTTGAGCCTTTCCTCTTTCATTTGATATGCATATCGCCATATTCTAACGAGGTTAACCCTTATTCTCATACCCGGGTACCCGGGTGCCCACTGCGATGTATTTTCGTAAAAAAAACTGACAAATAATGAAAATTTTTTTTTTACCTTCCGGATCCTCGTTATTTAGGTGAAAAGCGAACAAATCATATATTTAAAAAAATTTTGTTTTCTATATTGAAAACTTAAAAATTTCATGAAATGGGTACCCGGGTACCCCGGGTGCCAAACGACGTTAGTAAGTTTGGGTATGAGAATAAGGGTTAAGTGTTTTTTATATTTTTTTTATTTTTTACCCCTTCACAATTTTGAAGTCCTTTTAAAAGGACAAAGGATATAGAAATAAAAAACTGAGTACGCAGTATTACTATATTTGGTCTCTAGTTTCACGCCCATATGGATTTTTTCCGGTGCGAACAATTTTTTTAATTTTTGTCGCACAGTGTAATCTATTATTTACAGGCAGATCCACGCCCGCGGATGTTCAAACAAAAACAAATATCTGTTTGTTACAAACATTTTGGAGGTGTACGAAAAATTCTCCCAAATGAAATTCTATTTGCACCACTGCCCATAAGGCAGCCTGACTCATATAAATAACCTTAATTTTTTCCTTTTTGTTAAAAAGTTCAAAATTTAAAAAAGTGCTGACAAATGCTTTTACTACAATGCCAACTACAAGACAAAATTATTTAAACGCCAACTAAACCATACACATTTTTTTTTATTTCCCATTGCATTCCAATGCTGCCACACCTTCAACAACTTTACGGGCGTTTTACAAAAAAACAAAAAACCTGTATTTTATGTAATGCGCTCTGATGTTGCCCATCCTATCTATAAATCATTTAAATCGGCTTAAAATTTACCAAAAACCATAAAGGAATGTGAGTTGGGTAAAAGGTTCATTCATCACATGCAAATCACATTCGCTCAGTTGGCCACAACGGATTTCATGAACCTACAAAAACAAAAAACCCCAAATAAATACTTGAAACAATATCAACGCCCAACGAGGACAAAGTGACGTCAACAATGCCACTAGAAGAGCGCAACTACATGTTGCAACATGAAAATCAACCAATTCACCTTTTTGAGGCGGTTTGGGCGGCCACACTCCACTCCACACCACTTAACCTACAAAAATACACACAGCTCGCTACAACTACAGTCCAGTCACTCGAAAGGGCGCCCGCACAAAAACAGCAGCAAACCAAACTCACTCACCAACTATTGCACATTAAATTTACAAAACATAAAGGAGGGCAGAGGGAAGAGGGCCTGATGGCGTAGATGAGTTCATGACCATAGCTGCGCTTGTCGGCCGTTCAGCCGGGCAGCCAGCGAGCAGATAACCGCAACGAACAAAAACCATGGCAAGAGCAAATTTACGAAGGAAAGGGAAGAGCGTTTTCGTTTTGCGCGCAATTTTTTATGAAATTGTTTTAAGCAGAACAAAACGTGTGACGAGCAATGCGCGGAACAACAACAGCAACAATGAGGAGTGATTGGTGCGGCAGAAGGCAGTGACCACTGGCTTAAATGTGCGGTAAGTGCGCCAAGTGCGCACTAAATTCATGCCACTACTTTGGTGAGCACTGACACACTCACACGACCCTGCACACCCACACAGACAGCCAGCTGGCCAACGAGCCGACGAGCGAATACATCAACGGCGCAAGCTTCAAAAAAAGTGGCTGTCAGTAGATTTCGCTAAACAATGGTCACGGTGGCCATTGTTTTCCGCTCAGCATTGAAGAAACACATTGAAAAAAAGCAAATAAGTTAGGTATTTGAAGAAACTATGAACGCACAGACGAGGTGGCGCAGAGCACAAAAGAAAGTGTGCATAAAAATTGCTGCAAGCTGACATGCGGCGAACAAAGCGAATAACTGGCAGCAGCAACGCGTTGTGTCAGTGTGAGTAGGCCCCTCTTGTTTGCGTGTGCGTGGGGCGTGTGAGAAGCGTGAAAAACATTTCTAAATTGAGTGTCAAATATTTGGCATTTAGCTGCAATTGCGTAGAAGCAAATAAAAAGAATTATTAAAAAAAAACAAAAATTCTAAAAATTACTGCAATGTAAAGAACCATGAAAATTCGCTAGAAATGGGTACATTTCAGTTAAGGAAAACGGCAATCAATTCGGTTTTGTCAGATATTTTGAGAATTGAAGAGAGAATTGAACAATGTAAAAATCACAGAGACCTAAAATAATTATTGTCCGTATTTTTGGAAATAAAAAAATCGCTCTAATTTAAGAAATTTCTATAATTATTGCTTTATAATAATTATTCCCAATAACTATTATCATGCAATAAATATTTTTGAGTTGCATAATAACTGTTATAAGAAACATATATTTTTTTCGTTGTCGATAATTATTATTTTAGGATTTTTGTTTTTTACATTGCTTCATAACTTTTATTTATGACTTTTTTATTTTACGCTACCGATAACTATTATTTTGAGAAATTTTTTTTTACGTTGCTTCATAACTTTTATTTATGATTTTTTTCATTTACGTTGCCGATAACTATTATTTTGAAAAACAAATTTTTATGTTGAATTACTACATTTTGGATATAAATTAATTTTTAATTGTTTTAAATTGGCAAACGCAAATTAACTGCAGAAACCTTATTTCCAGCAACAACTAAACGATTAAAAATTAATTCATACTCAAAACGTGGTAAGGCAACGTAAAAAAATTTCTTTGATAAAAATTATGAAGCAACGTAAAAAAATTTTCTTTCAAATAATAGTTATAGGTAACGTAAATAAAAAAGTCATAAATAAAAGTTTTGAAACAATGTAAACAAGAAAAACCCAAAATAAGATATATCGAGAACGAAAAAAAAATTGTTTCTCATAACAGTTATTACACAACATAAAAATGAATTGGCGCAAATAATAATTATAATCAACAAATAAAATTTATGTTGCATTGTAGTAGTTACATTGCAATTATTTTCTTAAAAAACTTATAATAGTTAACTACCTGAAAAATCAGATCAAAATCGTATTTGTAAACTTTCTCACTAACAAAACATTTCATCATTTGCATTGATGGTTAAAGTGATGTTACTACAATATTAAAAAAATTTACAAAAATCCTCTAAAGATCCGAAAATCACACCAACAGAAAATACTTGTAGAATTCACCTAAAAAAATCGTCCTAAAATTCTTTCTAATAGGTTGAGATTCTCTCACATTTAGGAAGAGATTTCCGTATATGGCAGCACTAAAAATTACTTTTACTTCTTTTCAGAAAGTCCGTTTCTTCTTCAGGAGTTAAAGAATAGTCAAATCTGATGAGCTACCCTGCTGCTTGCTAGATTCCGCCACCTTCAGTCCGTCGCCAGGGACTGTTTAGGAGTCCTGTATGTGCTCAGCTTTGTGCTCAAAGCATTTGCGTTATGTGTTCACTACGAATCCCACCCGAATGAGCTCAATAGGCAATTCCGTCCGTGGAATGTGCTACACTTTCCTTAGCAAATTCCTGTAGTGTCTGACTTCAAAATACTACTGCAGAAACTGCGAAGAAGCGAAGAGAAAAAAGAGCACAACATCTCTTTTCGCACTGTCCAGCACTCAGAATCAGAGAATCCTTGTCATATAAACCTTCGCCTGAAACATGCTGCAGAGATCTGGGGATGAAATTGGTTTCATCTAGAAGTGAAATTAGTTTCCTATCTCTACATCCCAAGAGTAAACTTCTGCACCTACAACGGAATGCAATTCATTCATGGTAAGAGTGCTATCAAGTTTAACTTAACGTTAACTTAACGTTAAACTTGACACCTTAAGTGACGTAGTTCGTTGCCTCACTCAGACTCAGTTTTAATTTCGACAGGATACTGAACACAATGCCAAAATAAAAAGGGTTTGTATCACTAAAAAAGGCTATTAAATGTTGAAAACCCAAAGGATTCTAAACGCCCTCTTTAGGTTAGGTTAAAGTGGCTGCCTGCGCACAGAACTTGCCGAAAGACAAATTTAGGCCGCAAAAACGGCGCGTTGTGATACCACAAAAAAACGTCATCTTTAAATCGCAACAAAAGTCAAATTCTTTAACATTCTGTCATTTTTTCTTTCATAGACATTCCAATTGAAAGTCGCCTCATTTCACGCAAAGCTTTAATGTCAAAGAATCGTTTAATGTTAATCCATTTCTTTTTTAAATCGCTTATAAACAAGACGAATATCTGCTGACAAATCTACTCTCACCACATTTAATTTAATTTGTATGCATTTTTGTTAAATTTCATTTTGTTTTTTCTGCAATCCTTTCTTCACTTCTCGGTGTTATTTTAATTATTGTTGGTGTTACTATCATCAAAATTACGCATGATTAACGATTGTAATTAATTTCATTTATCGCAGCGAGCTCGCCGCTTCTCTTTTGTAACCCACTCTTCTCTCCAACCTCCCATTTTGTGGCAGCAAATTTTTTGTTTGTGTATTAATTTGCACCCGCAGAACAACAACAACAGCAAAAGTTCTGCCAGAAAATTTGTATGTGTGTGCTTATAAAACATGCACACACACACACTTAAAATGCATTGGCGGCGAAAATTACACAAATCAGCAGAAAAAATGTTACGTGAATTTTTTTATTGCCATCGAACCGACCACAACCACACAGTTCGGCGCGCCCGCACTTCCGTTTCCGCTGATAATATATACATAAACGATAAATTATCAGTTCGAAGGCGTGTGCAGAAAAAGCGCTGCAGCCTATTTTGCTTAAAATTATTGCTATCACGAGGCACACACACACACACATGCAGAAATTTACTCAGAGGCCAAGCCACACACATACACACACACACATCTACCAACCGAAGCCTGCAACGCAATTAATTAATTTATGACAGATTCTGTACTACAGCAACGACCCGTGGCGATAAACGCAGACAGTTCGCCAACGACCCCTCACACACACACACGCACTCTCACACACTATCGTCTCCCCTTACGTGCAAAGCGACGTCATAGCGGTTTTCACAGCGCACGCCGCAACATTTCGGCTGGCGTAACTCAATTTGTGCGGCTACCAAAGTGGCCATCAAATATTCGCTCCCCCCTTTCAATAGCTGCCGCAAAGTATTAGTAAACGAACAGTTACGCTTCTGTGTGTGTGGGTGTGGCAGTGTGTGTGTGCGCGCTCATTAGGCGATGATAAATTAATGTTGGCTAAAACTTTTTCTCTATTTATTTATAGCGCAAAAATGAAACGAAAAACACACTGAATCGTTGGCTTCTTTCCCGACCAAAAACAGAAATTAAGGCAAGCTGCTAATATCAGCTCAACTGATTACATTCGAGAGCAAACAAAAAATGCCCATTGACCACTGAGACCACATTTGGTGGCGCCACTTGGACAAACATACCAAAGCCGCTTAACCGCCCGCTGTGTCGCCAGCCGAAATGTGCCATTGGCCATTTTCGATTTCCGGCCTTTGTGCGGTTGATTGACGCCAGGTTAACAGCCACTCGAATGGCGGCAAATGGCCGAAATGAAATCGGTTAGGCCGCAAAGCTCGCGGCGTTCGACCGAGCAGCTGAGCAGCTGTGATTCGCGTGTAATGACGGCTATGTGCAGGTGGCAACATAATATGCAACACAGCCGCAAACGTGTAGTGTGGACGTTTACATTTTATCGACAGTTAAATTTCAAATGGCATTTACAATAGCAGCCAACTGTCAGTGTGGGTTGTAATAAAGGGTAGGAAAAATGTTGAGCGAAAGGTATAAATAAAAGTGCGAATGAAGGTGCAAAGCTCCCACAATGTGCAATAGATTTAACAATCTTCCAACACAGCAATTTAGGCTTTAAGTACAGTGAAACCCGCTTAAGTAGCGCAAAAAGATTGCACTCATAGGTGAGTTACTTAAGCCGGTTTTACTGTATGATATTTAAATTAATGTTTAACGACAAAATCGCAAAGCTTTCATACACCCTATTAACCCTTTCCGGAAATTTGTACGATATATCGTACAATTTTTTCGAAGATTTTTATTTGACCGCGAACGCACTTTTTATGGAACAACTTTTTAATTTTCATTAAGTAGGCTGTGTTGTATAATTCTGTTTAAAAATATAAATCATAATAGCTGTGGCTACACAGTATGCGTGCGTTTTGTATGCGGCTTTTTGCAAAAATTTGAAAAACCGATGCTTCTGCGTAGGAATTTTTAAATATGTAATACTTTTTGGTACCAAAAAGCGAAACAATTTCAAAGTTTGAATCTCAGTTGATTTAGAGAACTTACCAAATTTAACAGTTTTTGCGTCTAAATATTTTTCCCGAGTCTTTAAAAAAATTGTACGATATATCGTACAAATGGAAAGCCAAGGTTGCAAGTTATGTTTGCATTTTTTTTAAGTTATGGTTTAAGGTTTGGTAACAGATTTTTTGCGTTTGCTTGCCTCCCACGCCCATCTGTAAACCACGTGACTAATACAATTTGACTATTCCGCAGTTTTCGATTAAAAGTACCTAAGAATTACTAGACGAGTTTCTGTTTTACTGGGCAGACACAGATTACGTAAGGTTAGACATGCGTACTTGCCACTCCCACTACGATAATAAAAATGGGCTATATTCAGTGCCTTTCTGTAAAACTGTACGAATTTTGATTGATTCTGTGTTTTATTGAGAGGAAAAGGGGCTTGCAACAACAACAACGGTTATATAAGGTCGAATAAATGTGAATCAATTGTTTATATATATAATTTATATAACATTCGATCAAAATTACATCACGTTTTGATTTTTTGTTGTTATAATTTATGTTTTCTATCAAAAAAATCAATGAATTGTTCATAAAACTTAAGAACCGAAACCAAAAGTTCATGAATTTTTACTCCTTTGCGGACCATTGTACGATATATCGTACAAAATTGATGAAGCTGTAATTCTCAACCAAAATGGTTTTTTTTGAAATTTTTTTTGTATTTTATTGCTAAAATGTTCAATAAGAGTCAATATTTTGAAGGAAAATATTGTATCTCAAGAAATGTGGAAATTTACCGGAAAGGGTTAATTTAATATTTATTTTCTTAATTTAATTGTTAGTATTAATAATTTGTATTAAATACTTAATTAATTATTTATATATATTAAATATTAATATTTTTAATTTAATTTATTTAATATATTTAACTTTTTTAAGAAGAAATGAAAATCTTCAGCATTCCTTCCGATTTTAAACATTTCTCGTTTGAAAATTTACTGAAACAGGCCACTTAGTTGGGCCTCTATTCGTTTCTTAGATGAAGAAGATTAGTCGTCTGCCGTAGCCACCCACCTTCTGCTGATCATAACCTTTCTTGACTCGTCCTTGTGCTTCATGGTCCACAACTCAGTTTCTTATAAGACTGTTTGTCCCAAAATACAACTTCTCCTACTTGCCAATAGGTCTGTTTGGGTACGGATAATTTGTACGAATTTGTACAAATTCGTAAAAAATTTTACTATCCTGTATCCTGTTTGTGTATGCCAAGTCTCTTGCAACGAGAAAGAAACTGAGAGCGTCCACTAACTTTTAGGCAGTAAGAAGAACAACAAGAAAAACATATGACTGGCTGTCATATGATCGATTGGAACCAGCAAAGAATTTGTTCGTTCGCGAGTCTGCTGACCTACAACCGTCTTGCTCAGCTTTACCTGCCGCAGCTGAAAGGAAAGAATCGCAATTTGAGCCCAAGAAACCATTTGCCTTGTGCATTAAATATCTGATTAAACTTAAGTTTCCCTATCGCTTCAAATCTTAAATGAAACGTTTAGATCAGCTGTTGTTTTCTTTAATCCTTCTGTTTACATCCTTTTTCCTGTGTACTGTAAATGTTCCAAGTCCCATTGATGAAACTTGCAAATTCTTACAAATTTCTGTTTGTTTATTTTGTTGGATAGTTTAATTTTTTACTGGAAAAGTTCCCAAACAGACCTAATGCTGAAAAACTAATACAAAATGTGCCACAGTCTTATCAATTTCGATACATAGCCCGCAAGCCTCCTCCTTAACAATATTTCGTCTTATGAAGTGAGGCCTAAAGTTCACATGTTACGTTATAATTGTGCAGTCAGCCATCTCAGGCTTCTCCAGTCTAAGGTAAGAACATTTCTGAATTCCTTGTCAAACATTATTTTAGGATTAGGACTTGAAGATCTGCTTCCCACCTCTCATATTGGCAGATGGAGCGAGTCTATTCAGTTGCTAATCATCCACTTCTCAGTGGATCTGCTGAGACCAACACAGGGTTTCAGTCCACAGAAGCAATTGGCAGAAGTCATTGTGCTTTGATGTATAATAGACCTGCTGAGACTACCGTAAGCTCTGGTATGCAGAAGTCATTGGCAAAAGTCGGCTCTAATCCTACGTGTCCTTCGACCCACGCAAAATTCACTATGTTGCCACTCTTTGGAATTTTCCATCACATTAATGCGCCAGTTTCTAGGCTATTGTTGTTGCTTGACTGTCCTGTGCTATGTAGTAAAATATTCATTCCACACACCTGACTCTCGAAAAGATCCTCCAGTGATTGAAGTAACGAATAGAAAGAAATAAATAGCAGAATATTTTCTTATTTTATCACTGCTGTTTTTATTTTCAGGGCTTGAATCCACTTTTTAGGACAGCTTCTTTTGGCAGCTACCAGTTCAGAGAAAACTTCTACCAAATAATTTTTTTTCATAAAATGGTTTCATATGTTTCATGGTTTCTTGTTAGGCACTTTTAAGAACTTTTAATAAAGTTTTGATATGAGAATGAATTTTAATATAGATTATGATTTCAATTAAAATCCAAGCAATCGAGAATCGAAATGAGAAAATTGTTTTATTTTTGCCATACATAGTTGTTGTTGTTTATTAAGTGAAAAGAAGCGTGAAATATTTTATGTTATTTCCATTTTATGTTATTTTAATCCACCATATTTTCATTGTTATCCCCGAATTTGTTTATTTTAGGAAAAATTGTGAAAACTTTTGTGGCGGACTTTTGGAGCGTAGAACTTTTTGGAGCGTAGAATGTAACGCGATGCGTTTTGAGTGAACGAGTGACATAAAATAAATTTCATGAAGGTAAACATTGGACTATACGAAACGGTTGAGGCCAGCAGAATGAGACTGGCGATGGGGTCAACGAATCATTCAACATACATAGCACTCATTTGAATAATTTGTGAAGTAAAAAAACTATACAAAAAAATTAAAAATAAAACTATAAAAAAAAATAAATGTTGATTTGTTTAAAAAAGATAATTATTTTTATTCGAAAAACTTCACATTGAAACTCATTGAATCATTTGAATGATTTTTGAAGTAAAAAAACTATAAAAAAAATAAACATAAAACTATAACAAAAAAAATATGAATTTTTTAATATGGAAGAATGAATGTTGATTAGTTTAAAAAAAAATTATTTTTATGCGAAATCTTCATACTGAAAATAAAAAATCTAAATCTGAAGAAGAACCGATGCGTACCACAGTAGTGGTCAACTGAAACATCCACCCTCGCTTGTCTGTTACTCTCCCAACCCCCGCAAGTGAACCATTGGCCGATAACGTCTCAAACACTGCACAAAGAACGACGCTTAAATGCAAATATTTAATACGAAACAATGCACAAACTCATATTTCGTTATACTATGTAATAAGCAGCAAAGCTCAGCTCAATATCGCGTTTATAGCCAAAAACAATAACAACAAAGCGCGCACTATCGCATAGTCGCAGGCGACGTATTGGAGAAATTAATCTGCACATAAATTATGCATTAAATTTTAATGTAAGCGCTGGCGCTGCATACAAAAGCAGCTTGTAATGCAAAAAAAATTAATAATTAAACATAAACCAGCAATTCGCTGCGATAAAACATGAGCAGCACAACGCCTCATGCCTCGACGGGCCCACAGTCGCAGCAATCGAACGCGCCGCGGCCAGAGGTAAGCAATACGTTATCCTATTAGCACATAGCGCTTAATAATGTGCGTGTAATTAATTTTTATGCACATACATTCATAAAAACAAACACACCCACACGCACACTCAGCCAGATATGACACAATAATGCGCCATTTTGTTGCTTAGTGCAGAGCAAAACATGGAAAATGTCGAGCAAAAACATAAAAGAAAGTAAAGAGCAGCCATACATATGAGTATTCGGTTCTTTATGTATGTATATGTGAGTGTGTGTGTGTGTGATTTGTAGTTTGTCACACTCAGAATGGAAGAATTTGGTGGCATAGCAACAGAAGCCATAATAGTGCACAGTGATTCATTTAGTGTATAAAACTGGAGAAATATTTTTTTTTTTTTATTTATAAATGTTGGGCAATAACTATTATAAGGAAAAACTACTTTTTTCATCATTTTCGTAAATATTATTCGTGACAAATATTTTTTTCTGTTGCCTAATAACTATTACACCGTGCGACAAAAATCAAAAAATTTCAAAACACATGAAAAAATCTATATACTCTCGATTTTTTTTAAAGGACTTTGAATTTTCAAGGACATGTTTATTTCAAAAAAATTATTTTATAAATTGAGCGCATTGCAGAATTACAATATGACACTGATTTATATATGAGTTCATTAAATATTTTATGTTTGTCGCACGGTGCAATATATCTTTGTTTTATAGAGAGAAGTATTAATTTTTTTATATCTTAAACTAATAAAGTTAGAAGGACGAAATTGAAGGATGTGGTAGTGTACATATTAGTCCTTAAGATATATTTTTTTCAAAAAAAACTATTGGAAATTTCCAAGGATATTCAAGGATAAAGTTTTAAAAGGACATTTTCAATACCTCTTCGTCCTTTTGCACCAAAACATTAAATTTTCTAAGATTTTAAGGATTTGTCTCTTTCATTTGATACCCATATTGTTATTCTACAATGCGCTCAATTTTTAAAATAATTTTTGAAATAAACAAAAAAATCCTGACGTCAGAGAGAAAAACTAAAAACGCAGTTTTACTACATTTGGCCCCTAGTTTCGCGAGTATATCGATTTTTTCGTGTGTAAAATTTGTTGTCGCACGGTGTTATCAGCAAGAAATATTTTTTAAGTCGCCGATAACGTTTATTTTTTGAAAAAATTTGTCCGTCATCACATAACTGTTATGAGAGAAAAATATTTTTTCCGTTGCTAGGTAACTTTTATTTTTTGAAAAATATTTTTTCCGTTGCTCGGTAACGTTTATTTTTTGAGAAATATTTTTTCCGTTGCCAGTAACTATTATGAATGGGAAATATTTTGTTTACGTTGTCTCATAACTTTTATTTTGAAATAATTTGTGTGATCGGTGAATGCGACTATAAATTTTCTATTAAAACTAAATTTAGGGATTTATACACAACAGAGAAGACTCTGAGAAATCGTAGCAAAAAAAATTATTTTAGAGCAGCTAAAACTCGACTCGTTAATAAATATTTTTTTAATATGTTCTATCGCGTCGTCATGAAATATTTGTTCAGTAGCAACAAAAAAACATTCCAACCGTGTTTGACTTGAATGAACACCATTGAAATTTGTTTCATGTTTTAATGAAAACCAATCACTGTGCAACACTACAAATGCACACATGTACAAAATTCCTAAATACTCACAGCATTGCTACTTTTTCTTCTTCTTCCTTCCCGAGTGCTCATTACTCCTGTTACTTTGCTGGCTTTTTATGTTATAACAGTATTTGCTGTTCTTTATTTGGTGGCTGTAGGAGCAGCAAAAGTACAACGTCTGCCACTTACAGCCGCATTTCAGCAGCCAACTTAACCCAGTGAAACATAGTCAAGTGGCAGCGTCATTCACAAGGCTCATGTGGCGCGCCTGCGAGTGAGTGCGTGCGTGTTTGTGTGTCTGTCTGATAGTCAAGTCGGCATTCAATTGTCGCCAAGCTTAAATGCGCAAATGTGTTACACTACACAAATTAAGTTCTCCACGTTGTTGTGCTGCTTCCCGCTTGCTTCTGTCATTTTTGCTCAGCCTTTCCCGCTTTTGCCATTTACTGTCACAAATATGTGTCACATTTTGTCATCGATTGCGCAATGCAATGAGGAATCAGGATCGACAGTACAGCGAATACTAATCGAATTAAAATTGGCCACACTTACTTTGTGCCTTGAAGGAGCCTTTTTCCAAAATCCATTAATCACAAATTAAAAACCTGAAAGCTATCATGGTTTTAAAAACCAGTGCGTCCGCAAAAATTTATGTAATAAAAACTTGTTTTCGACTGAACTGAACTTTAATAAGCGTCAAGTGAACATTGTGACTTTCAGAAATATTCACAAATGGCAAAAAATTTGTAATTTTAGTAAAAACAATTTTATAAAAATTTCAAAAATATGTAAAAAGAAAAACATTTTGTATACAATCATTACTCACTGCGGCTTTAAGTGAATTCATTTGACTGACTGTGGCGCGCAGTCACAGCTGTGACACAACCTCACATGTATACGTATGTGTGAGTGTGTTGGCATGTTCGGCTTTTCGTAATAAAGGCGCTCACCAATGAAAATCGCATTATTGCTACAATTTTTCTTATATGTTACGCCACGTCCGCACACTGCCGCCTGTCTACATTTGATAAATCAATTTCGTGCCTTGTTTTTGCTCAGCCGACGACAGTGTCGCGCATGTTGTGTGCTAGTGTGTGTGTGTGTGTGTGTGTGCGTGTGGGTGTGTGCGCATTTTACGATTGTTGGCATCGTAACTGTATCATTATCTCTGCACGGCTGTCGCAAGTCATCTTGTCGCATGTGTCATTGATCTGCCAACACACGCACACAAACAAGAAGCAACAAACAGGCGCACACTTATTTTTCACTTTGGCCTTCTCGGCACACAGCCACTCAACCTGCCATCAGTCAGTCAGTCAACCAACCAACCAACCAACCAATACGCCCACAAACCAAACCCATCTGCGTCCAAGCGCTTCATTTGCTTTCGTGGCGTTCGTCGTTTGTTGCTGTCAGCCGAAAGTGTTTATTAATAACGCGCAAGTACACTCACACACATGTCTGTCACAAAATTGACTTTTCGCCAGCTGCCGACACACGCTCGCACTTTCTTCGCTGGCAGCAACAAGCGTTGCGATGCGTTGCGTGTAGCATTTTTGTTATTGTTTCTGCGAAAATTACTCGCCAGCCCAAGAACTGCGCTCGCCTGCCTCGGTCTGGTGCAAAAGTTTTTGCGAAAATGAAGTGACAACATTTTATGCGACACTCACGTACGTCATGGCGGCAGTTGCGCCCAAAACTATGCACTTTAAATGCTCTTTCGTGAGTTATGAAAACAATCACTGGGCAACAAAATCACCAAAATCGCTGCCCTGTTGTTGAACCCAATCAACTAACCTTTTGAGCAAAAGCAATATGGCGTCCAAAAATACTTCCGTTATTGGAAAGTTGTATTCGTAGCATGTGATTGTGTGTCCTTAGACTCTGTGGTTCGATTTACGTGCAAAACATTTTCGACTATTGAAATGTGAGATTGTTCTTGGTTTATTTCACTATGGGCTTATGCAACATTAGGGGATAATAATATTGTTAGAACTCTATATCGAATAAACACCATGAAATCAAAGTCAGGCGCACATCAAAAATCCCCAAAAAAATAAACAAACTCCATAACGAAAAGCATAGATTTAAGGTTAAATAAAGAGCACCTGTTGTAGAAATAGAGTCAAGCAGGCAGGAGAACTCAGATACCAGTTTTAACAGGACTAAAGGATCTAAGGGATGTCACAGGAATTTTCGCTACTAACAAAAATTATCAATGCCAGCATTGGCAGTGTGGTCGGAATGTTCTGCGTGTTTCCTCTGGATTTGATCAAGACGCGTCTGCAGAGTCAACAAATCGGTCCCAATGGCGAAAAGATGTACAGCAGCATTGCCGACTGTTTTCGAAAGACCTATAGAGCCGAAGGTTTCTTCGGCATGTATCGCGGCTGTGCAATCACCTTAGTGTTCATTACGCCCGAAAAGTCTGTCAAGCTGGCGGTCAACGATTATGTTCGCTTTCTGGTTGCCCTGCCCGATGGTTCGGTGCCGTTGGGTCGCCAGATGATAGCAGCCGCCTCTACTGGCTTCGTTCAAATGCCGCTCTCCTCACCCATGGAGCTCGTCAAAGTTCAGCTGCAGAATGCCCACAAACAGCACGAAATCAAGCCAGCAACGGTGCGTTCCATAGTGTTGCAACAGATCAAGGAGAGAGGCATCGCTGGATTGTATCGCGGCATTGCGCCCACGTTGGCACGCGATACGTTATTTGCAGTGATGTATTTCCCGATATTCTTCGCCGCCAATAGTCTGGGACCGCGCAGACAGGGCTGCCCCAGCGAAGCAGCCTCTTGGGTGTCGTTCCTGGCGGGTCTGCTGGCCGGCTCCACGGCCGCTGTGGCAATAACCCCACTCGATGTCATCAAAACACGATTGCAATCCACGAAGAAGGCCGAAGGCGAAAAGCAGTACAAGGGCGTGGTCGATTGCTTTCGTAAAACGCTGAAGTACGAAGGGCCGAAGGCGTTCTTCAAGGGCGGCCTATGCCGGATGATGGTGCTGGCACCGCTCGGGGGCATTGTGCAGACCATCTACTATTTCAATGTCGGCGAACGATTACTGGGCATTGAGCAGTGAACAGGGCGCTTACAAATAAACCTAAGACTTCAATCATCAGTCGCGTAGACACTGATGATGAAGCAGAATAAAACAGATTCAAGCACGAGGCTCTCACTACAAAGAGCTCACTCGCCTACGTGATGCCACAAACAGAAAGTTGTCCCTTCATTCAGGTGCACTCGAATAGCGAATGAGAACTTCTACGAATAGCACATAAACCTTGCTGAAAAGAGCTCACTTGGCCACATTAGAGACACGTCTGACAGAAGTCCTATGGATGACATTATAATCTAATCTAATCAGCCCATGTGTGAAATTATGCTTATCTGAAGTGAAACCTAATAAAAGCAAAATGGGCGTGCTGCGCCCACTTTCAAATATAATTTGGTTTTGTTTTTCACAAAAGTTGGAAATCTTTGTAGCGTAGGTACAGGTACCCAGGGTTTTCACAGACTCAAACCAAGCACTGTCAGAGCATTTTCTATAATGCGATTTATAAAAAAACAACTGCAGAACTCATGTATCACCGTCAAAACTGTTTGTCAAACAAACACCTCGAAATTTATGTCAAGCTGACATAAAAAAACCCCAAAAAAATCAAAAACTCCATACCGAGAAGCATCAATTTCATTTATTTGTTTAGGGTTTAACATAAAACCGTCAATTTCAAGCTATATAAACAACATATGGCGCAACTGTTGTGAAGATAAACTCCAAGCAGGCCAGAATATCCAGATACATCCATTTACTACGACTACAAGATCTATAGAATGTCACAGGAATTTTCGCTACTATCGAAAATTATCAATGCCAGCATTGGCAGTGCGGTTGGTCTGTTCTGTGTGTTTCCTCTGGATTTGATCAAGACGCGTCTGCAGAGTCAACAACTCGGTCCCAATGGCGAAAAGATGTACAGCAGCATTGCCGACTGTTTTCGAAAGACCCTTAGAGCCGAAGGTTTCTTCGGCATGTATCGCGGCTGTGCGGTGGCCATAACGTGTATCACGCCCGAAAAGTCCATCAAGCTGGCGGTCAACGATTATGTTCGCTTTCTGATTGCCCTGCCCGATGGCTCCGTGCCGCTCGATCGTCAGATAGTGGCCGGCGCCGCGGCTGGCTGCGTTCAGGTGCTGCTTTCCACACCGATGGAGCTCATCAAAATTCAGCTGCAGAATGCCGGTCGGGTTGCCGAGAAGCAGATAGAGATCGCGCAAGCAACGGCGCGATCTGTCGTCATGCAGCAGGTCAGGGAGAGGGGCGTCTTCGGATTGTATCGCGGCATTGCGCCCACAGCGGCACGCGATATCTTATTTGCGGTGATGTATTTTCCGGTATTCTCCGCCGTCAATAGTCTGGGACCGCGCAAGCAGGGCCACCCCAACGAAGCAGCCCCTTGGGTGTCGTTTCTGGCGGGCCTAGTGGCCGGCTCCTCGTCCGCTGTGTCGGTAACCCCATTCGATGTCATCAAAACACGATTGCAAACCATGAAGAAAGCCCAAGGCGAAAAGGAGTTCAACGGCATGGCCGATTGCTTTCGCAAAACGCTCAAGTTCGAGGGACCGAAGGCGTTCTTCAAGGGCGGCCTGTGCCGGATGATGGTGCTGGCACCACTCTACGGCATTGTGCAGACCATCTACTTTTTCAATGTAGGCGAACGATTGCTGGGCATTCAGCAGTGAAGAAAATGTATAAAAATAAACATAAGATTTCAATCATAAGTTGTGTTCGGCATGATAATGGAGCGGGATAAAACAAATGTTCATATAGATAGGTGAGGTTAAGTTCAAGCACGAGATCCACGTGCACACGTGATGCCACAAACAGAAAGTTTTCCCTTCATTCAGATGCACTCTCCCAGATAATGGATGAGTACTTCTACGAGCAGCATGTAAACCTTTCCACACAGAACTAACTTAAATCAAATAGAATCTTCTCAGAGAGATGCACTCTCCCGGATATTCGTTGAAAGCTACTAAGAGCAGCACATAATCCCCACTGAAACGAGCTCACTTAAGCCACATTAGATGTTTTGCGATGTTACAAAAACCATGTAGAGTCCTCACCTCAATAGAATGCACTCTTCGGGATAATTAATGAAAACCTCGATCATTTTCATAGAAATCGATGGATAGCGAAAAATACCACCAGTAAGAGCGATGTTATGCTGCCGGTCACGGGCACCGGTCGCGGATAAAATTGTTGTTGCTTCAATGTAAAAGAGAAAATTGGGAGAGCGAGCGAGAGAGTAATTTTTCTCTTTTACATTGAAACAACAACAATTTTTTCCGTGACCGTGATCTATGACCGGCAGCATAACATCGCCCTAACGAGTTAAACATGGAAGATGCCGCCAAGAGAAATCGCTGTTTTCCGAAGTCAAACAGAGACAAACTTACTGAATAACATCTTTATTGGCTATGTCACTGCTACCATAGTATCTTTAAAGAGAAAGGCGAGTTTCTCGACAGGCCCAGTTTACTTTGAATACTAACCCTGTAATTCCAATAGAAATAGTTGTAATCGAACGAGCACCACTGAGCGAGGTCCAAACTACTCTTGAGCTTTTATATTCTCTGACTTCTCGGACATTTTTTGTATTCCATGTCAGACTCTTGGGACTCATAGGTAGTTAGGTACACGTGACAGTCCCTGTACATAGGCCAAAATTAGGACCATTGTGACTACACCTAATCGCAAACTTCGTTTGTTATTTGGTATTAAACCAAGCTGAACAAGTTATAGACTTTAGGGTATAAGGCCCTGTGATCTGTCAGCGAAGTTGGATCTAACTCAGCACGGCTGGGACCCATCACCCATCGTAAATAATCTTACTACGCTTTTGGTACATTTTCAAAATTCCATGTTAAAGTTTCTACAAAGCTCCGACAGTGACTTTAAAGCTGAAGATGCAGATGAAAGCTGGCAGGTTTATGTATTTAGCAACACTAAATTTTTCGTAACAATCTCGAAATGGCACAGTGATCTAAGTAGAGAGCATGATGCATCATGAATAGAGAGTTTATTTTAACGTTGGAGCATCGTCGAAACGTGGCATGTGTGGTGTTATGACCGATACTTTTTCGGTAATTGCTCAGTCGAGATAAGCAGCTTGCTGCCATCACTCCTGGTATTCCCCCGGACAACCCGTTTGAACACTGGCGCCCATGCATTAAAAGGTTGAAACGATGTTCCAGCGCACTACGCACTACAGAGAAGGTTCGTTTCTGGCCCGTACAGCGCGGCTGTGGAATGGTCTCCCTGCGGATATTTTCCCCAGCACTTATGATCTCGATGGGTTCAAGTCAAGAGTCCACAACCACTTCTCTCAAAACCCTATCTCCTAACCTTTATATCCTTCCTGAACCAACGCAATGCCTCGCATTAATAGGGGTCATCCCCTGCGCGTTTGTTCGAGTCAAAAAAAAAAAAAACCTTGGAGTTGTCAATAGCAGTCTTGATTGTGTCATGGTTTAGCATTGATTGTCAACTATTCGCCGTTGTTTGAACTGAAATTTAAAAAAGTCGCATATATTTGTTATCGCAATAAATACGAGCATAAGCATTTCGAATAACTCGCCGAGCATGGGGTTTTCGTTGTCGTACGCTATGTTGGATGGCGCCTTTGGCGCAATGATGGGCCAAGTGGCAGTTTTTCCTATTGATTTGGTCAAGACACGTCTGCAGACGCAGAAAGCCGGGCCTGATGGTCAGAAACCGTACAAGGGAATATTCGATTGCTTCCGGAAGACGATTCGTTCCGAGGGCATTTTTGGCATGTACCGCGGCTGTGCGGTCACCACGTTGCTCGTGTCGCCCGAGAAGGCGGTCAAGCTGTCGGTGTACGACTACTGCCGCTACTATCTCACCCAGAACAAGGTCATCACTTTGGACCGCCAAATGCTGGCGGGCACCATTGCCGGCATATTTCAGTCGTTCGTTTGCACGCCGATGGAATTCATCAAGATACAACTGCAGATGGCGGGACGTGCAGCCACGAAGGATAAAACTAAGCTGACCGCCACCAAGTTCGTGACGCAACTGCTGAAGGAGAAGGGCGTGACTGGCCTCTATCGCGGCCTCATACCGACGATGACGCGTTGCGTCTTCTTCTCGCTGGTGTATTTTCCAATCTTCACCATCATCAATGCAAAGGGGCCACGCAAGGGTCCCGATTCCGAGGACGCCGCAGCGTGGGTCTCGTTCGCAGCGGGCCTGGGCGGTGCGGGGGCGGCAGCGTTGAGCATGACGCCGGTCGATGTGGTGAAAACGCGCCTGCAGCTCCTGAAGTCCGCGGGCGAGAAGGAGTACAACGGCATTGCGGATTGCATTTTGAACACGTACAAGCAGGAGGGCGCGCGCGCGTTCTTCAAAGGCGGCTTGTGCCGTATTATGGTCCTGGGACCGCTTTACGGCATTGCGCAAGCCGTCTACTACTTTAATTTTTCAGAGAAGATCTTTGGCGCAATAAAGTAGAGCGGCCGCCATTCACAGCGGTCAGCCAGTTGCTTGGTTATGTGTTGCATATAAGTTCACATGTATATATGTATAAGCATATGCATCAAGTTGTACATTTTTCTATAGCGTACTAGACCATTTTATTGACTGGTTGTACGGCACTTGTTGACGTTCATACCGACACGTACTCGAGTCACATGATTGTAAATCTTTGAATACAAAGTATGATCGAATAAACTTTGAAAATTGTCAAAAAAAAAATAAATTAATTCGATTCTGGCCACAATTCATATAGAGAAAAGCGTTTAATAGCCATGGCGCAGGCAAAAAAACCGGAAACATTCTCGTTGCTGTCGAAGTGCATCAATGGCGGCGTGGCCGGAATAGTGGGCGTCACGTGTATTTTCCCTCTGGATATGGCCAAGACGCGGCTGCAGAACCAGCAGCTCGGTCCGAACGGCGAGAAAATGTACAAGAACCTGTTCGACTGCTTCAAGAAGTCGTACCAGGCCGAAGGGTACTTTGCCATGTACCGCGGCTCGGCGGTGAACATTCTGCTCATCACACCGGAAAAGGCCATCAAGTTGGCGTCGAACGACCTTTTTCGGTACCATCTGATGGCGCCGGACGGCAGTCTGCCGGTATACAAGCAGATGATTGCCGGTGGCATGGCGGGCGCCTGTCAGATCACCATCACGACGCCGATGGAGCTGCTCAAATTAAATATGCAGGACCAAGGCCGCGTTAGGGCGGCCGCAAAGGCGGCGGGCAAAGAAATCGAGAGAGTAACGGCCAAGCAAGTGGCAGCCAAACTGATCAGAGAAAACGGCATTTTCGGCCTATACCGAGGTGTGGGGCCGTGCGCCATGCGCGACATCTCCTTCTCGATGATCTACTTTCCGATGTTCTCCTACTTCAGTTCGCTCGGCCCGCGCACGGAGAAGGGCGAGGCGGTGTTCTGGTGCAACATGTTGGCCGGCTTGGGCGCAGGCTCGATTGCGGCATTCGTCGATACACCGCTCGATGTGGTAAAGACACGCATACAGACGATCAATAAGGCGCCGGGCGAGCGAGAGTTCAACGGCATTTTCGACTGCCTCGCAAAAACGCTCAAATACGAAGGAATCAGAGCGCTCTTCAAAGGCGGCATGTGTCGCGTGATGGTCATATCGCCGCTCTTCGCCATAGTGCAGACCGTCTATTTCTTGGGAGTGGGCGAGAGTATCGTTGGATTCTTTCGGAATCCAAAGGAAACGCCTAAATGATGATGTTAACATTAAATAACTTTTCTACAAAAATGAAAATGTCGCAAATTCTTTTTAAATACTGTGTGAAGGTAGATGGGTCTGGCTGGGTGGTGTGTGGCATCAGTAAGTGAGTGAATAATGTATAGCAATTACAATTTTTTGTCTCCGGAGATAACTGGAGATCTCGTACTCTGTAAAAGCGAGAAAACTATGTAAAAGTTAGACTCTCAAAACGAAGTGTCAAGAAAAAACTATGAAACTCTAAGTTGAGATCATGAGATCAAAAGAATCAGAAAAACATTGTCTTGTTCACACCATCCAAATTTAGATTATTTTGACTTTTGATCTCGAGGCCTAATGGACCTCGTAGTGAATTCATGAAATTAGTTATGGGGAGGAATATCCAACAGTCTTTTATCTCTGTCAATCCACTAACTAGTTCGCCTATCTGAGGGAGTTAAAAATGTTCTAGACAGAACGGGAATTAGAACGAAGACATGTTGGGATACTTGAACACTACGCAGAATTATCTGGGATTGTTGCTTGTCGAATGGTTGCTGATTTGCCATTTCATGGAAAACAGTAAAAAAATTAATGTCATATTTTTCCAACATAAATCTATGGAAATCTTGAAGATCCAGAGACATGAACGTAGCACAGAGATTTAACATTCAGCCGGCTATGCTGGCTTGGTCATGTCTGCCATATGGACGAAGAAACTCCGGCGAAAAAGAGGATAGTTGGAGGTCGACGGCGAAGAGAGAGGCCGTGTCTCCGGTAGAGGCACCAAGTTGAGGACACCCTATCATTTCTTGGACAAAGCGCGCGCAAAGCAGAGGCACCTGGAGAGAGCTTTTGCGGCAGGCCGTAACTCGGTAACGGGTTGTTATGGCCAGCTATGTACATAAGTAAGTAAGTTGACGATCCAGAGCACACAATCGGTACTTGTGAAACGGGAAGGGGGAGATATGCAAAAAAAATCCAGTTTAACGCTATTTTTATACTTTCATCTTTGCGCATTATTTTCAATACATGTTGCCTAACATTGTACATATGTACATTAGACATGATTTAGGTTGTATGGATATTTTTAATAATGGGTTCTCGATGCTCCGCAACCTCTCATTTTATGCGGTTTGGTGAAAAAGTGCATGCGCCAAAAAATGTTGGCGCTGGCGAGGTCAAAGTTCACAAAAAAGCTGGGAAATTCGACAAATTGCTCCACAGCTGGTCAGAAGTTGCTCTTAGAGGGTTAAAATCTATGACTGACCCCCACTAGTTTTCTCTACTGAACATTTCTTTCAAACATATTTATACCCCATCTCCAACCCTTAAAGGGGCTCCCATACAAAATGGTCGTTTTTATAAAATAGGCTCCCACTGCTCCCAGGTTGCCCCCAGACGTGTCAAGTGTATAACCGACAGCCATTTATTTTCCCTTCCGAATTTTTCCTCCAAACATACCTACTCGCTATCTCCAAGTCTTAAGGGAGCTGTCATACAAAACTGGCCATTTTCTATGCCATTGGCTGCCCACTTGTAAATGTGGTAGTTAAGTAAGCGAGAAAACATCGTATCTCGGCAAGTACTAAACCGATTTAAATGATTTATTTAGCCATCGCCAAAATTCTTGACTACAAACAATACAAAATTAATTAAGGTTCAAAAGTTCACCACCAGAAGGCGTCTCCCATACGATCGGAGTTCTGAGACTGTCAACTTTTGGGTTTCAAAGCAATAATCAAAATATATTGTCGAAACCCCATTAACCTCCCCATTTCGAATATAATTGTAACTTTAGATTAGTGTTAGGTTTGATTAGGTTCAGAGGGCGTGTATGGAAAACCCGTAATTTTATTCTGAGGCATCAGTGCCTATTGTGAGTGCCCTCTATGACTGCCAGGAGGAGGCACATCACTCTAACTGGGGTTCCTGTCTTTGTTAACCCATCTGCTTTCCCAGATCAAATTGAGAGGTCCAATAATTTTGCTATAGTTGGCTTGTGAGGAAGCGTGAGCTCGAGTCATGCAGCCCAGTACATCGACATAGAAAGTTCTAAAATGATTCCACTTATTCGTTATAATTACGACTATTTTTTTAATTTCAAAATTAATTCATTGAAGTTGAAACTCGCTATTTACCTTAATTATTCTTGTAAATTTTTACTATTTTACGTAAATAAAACGTAGGCAAGCAATGGGGGTTTCAAATATTAGGTTTTAAGTGGGCGCTCACAGAAGAAATAAAGCAAATAATAAAAATTGTTCACAATTCTATATTACGAGTACATCAAATTGGATAAATGAATTTATCCACCAAGGGGGATCTATCCTCCTAACCCCTCATGGGGACACCACTGTTGTGAAATAAATTTATGTTACTATGTTCATTAGTTCATAGATATTAGTGTCCGACCGAATATTCGGCTTCGGCCCAAATAAGTGGTTTCGGTTTCAGTTTCGGCCAAAAAATGGCCGAACGGCCGAAACCGAAACTTTCTAGAATATTTTTTTACATTTTATTGTGTAGCAGATATATAGCAAAAGGAGGAGTAATTTAGATGCCACCAATGTAAATAAACTTTTTTAGCATATAATATTAAATTACTTAATTTTAAATATAAGCGAGTGAGGTACGAAAGGGTGATTTTTTTCATGTTTATGTTTTTAAAAAGTGAATAAATTGTTTTTATTAATAAGTATTTATTTATGTTATGTTTGTTCTTTATTTACTTAATGTAAAATTCGTTTGTTGAAAAAAAATGCTTGATATGGTGATTTTTATTTCAACTAAAATGTTTCGGTTTCGGCCGAATATTAAAAAAAAAACCAAAATTCGGTTTCGGCCCAAAAAAGATGTTTCGGTCGGACACTAATAGATATTGAAAGAAAAATTCGCAAAATTGTTACGTTAGTTAAATTAAAAAATGTATGGTGAAACTTAAGAATGAAAATACCAAACATTATAACAACAAAACCAAGTCTCCGGCTGCTCATGCTTTCATGTCCCACACGAAACGTGGTCTTTGTAATTTTATTTCAATTTAAATTTAATAACCTGTTTCTCACTCTGGCATCGCTACCAACCAAACAGGCATGAAGCCCAACATTTGAACAACAACAAATTGATTCAGTAATGTCAACGTTAAACATAAAATGAGTTGATTTTTTTGTCTCGTTCGACATCCCAAAAGACGCATTCAACATGATATGGTGACACACAGCGAGTTGGGCAACATTTTCTATGAAACAGCACACATACATACACATGCTTATATGTAACTTAATACATTCTTGCTCATATACATCTATGTACAGCACAACAAACCCGACGAGTGATTTGTAGTGCAGTTTAAAATATGAAATAACTAGAACTATACATAACACGTGCACGTTCATTAACCCTTCGGGGCAGCACTGCACAGCCAGCGAAACTGTGCGCTGCGAGTTTGGGGATGACGATGAAAAAACTGTTTGCGTAAACGTGCTTGTTAGGTGTCCGTTTCGAGCGGCACACAAAAGGCGCTCCGTTTTTTGTGTCAGATAAGCAAAGGTGCTGCGTCTGATGCCCCGAAACACTGGTCTCCGTGCCTTGCAGTTCGTTTCACCTGCGTTTCGAGTGAGCTGAACGCTTTGACAGCCTTATAGCTCTGGAGCTGCCTCATTTAAAGGCGGCAGCAAAGTTTTCAACAATTTTTCATCACTACCCCAGACAGGCAGTAAAAACTACAACAAATTATATAAAAAAACATGGCAACAAGGCGACTAAAAGCACATAAACGGCCATGCCATTACATGCAGTAACCATATCAGTTACGACTAGCTTGTCACAGTAGTACAGTATGCACCCGATATAAGTAGCAACATTCGTGTGAGGTAACGTTGATAGAAATGAGTGAATGAGTGATGAGAGGCCAAGAACGCCAATTGAACTTAACTCTGGTCACTCATTGAAGCATTGAATGGGTTTAGCTTCTCATGCAACCTAGTAGACTGTAAATAGTTATATCCTTTAGAATGTCGAAGAAGAACTTGCCCAGGTGAGTCTTTCTTTTTATAGATAATACAGAAAAAATGCAAGTGCTCTTTCTCTGAGAGAAGTCATTAGAAAGCAAAGTCAATGGTTCTTGTGTGGGTGCCAATCAAACAGCGATCCTTCAATATATCAATCATGGTTTTCATCTCGTTCCTTTTTAGTAAGAGAAGTTCTCTAGAACAATGGAAGCTTTAAGCCAAATTTGGTGCGCAAAAAATCCTGTGTTGTCTTCAGTCCATATTCGATTAGTTTATTGTATGGAACTTGTATAAGAACGAAGCTTACAAGTTAAAAAGATCATACCGAGCGTTGCCCTCTGTCAACATATCCTCCTAGATTTAGGAGATTTTTGGCCTTTAGGAGAATTTTTAGGAGGAAGAATTGTTTGTTAGAATGTTAGGGGATTTTTGGGAGATTTTTGTGGATAACGAAGTATGATGTACTGGGAACACTGGCAAAAAAACATATTTTGGCAACTATTTTAATAGTCAAAGCAAAATGTAAGCTCGTTCTATTTTGTTCTTACTTATTGCTATCAAAGTGAAATCCCGCCAAAAATAGCACTTTTTGTTTAATTCATTTGTTACATGTTTTGTTTTTGTTAAGTTTTTATTGCTAAGCTGAAAATGAATAAAAAAAAGGCTAGAATAAAAAGAATTATGTGTATATATTTTTATTTTTTTAAGAGAAGTTTAATTCCTTTATTCCTTTAATTTGCGTCATAAATTATAAAAAAAAAATTTAGGAGATTTTTTTAAGTTTTGGGAGGAAATTTCAGTATTTTTTTATTATTTAGGAGAAAGTCATTTCAGGTATCTGGCAACACTGTGTAGGCCATGCTTGGAGGGCAGGTCGGTTATTCTGGTTGCCTCTGTATGAGAAAACACACTTAGATCTTTATGGTCACACAAATTTTAATCGTTTGAAATATTTATGCTATACTGTTTTTTTCTACATGTGTCATTACACATTTTAAACCACTGAAAAAAGGAAAGTGGAACGCCAAACGGCGGTTGACAGCTTTCCTTTTGCACTTGGAAGTTTTGCCATTATGTTCCAAGAGCATGTTCCATTATGTTATATGTCTCTTATGATTCTCTTCTACTCTTCTACTGAAAAGCCATCGTACTACCCGCTGGACTAGCATGACCAGCCTTTAAAACTTTCCAAACTTGTTTCCCCCCATTCATTCTAAAATAAGAGTTACATGTAAGCAGGAAATACAGTAGCAAAAATCGTTAAAGTTACACTACCCTACATACACACACACATCTATAAAACTGATGGCCGCTGGACCCCCTCGATGCATAAACCAACGCGACGCGTGTTGTGAGCCAAGTGGCACAACTAATGAGCGTCACAACAGCACTAAACTTTCCAGCTATTCGACACTTTTATGCGCACATATACCAACATAAATCTTGATGGTAATAGTTATTGTGTTGTTGTTGTTGTTGTTGTACTTATATGAACAACCGTATTTTGGGCGCGATTGTGATTTGAATAAATTGCTGCGAGACGTGAGCGTCGCTTAAATGTAAAAGTGCGATTAATTCGTTTGCAACCTTGGCCGCCTTAAAGTATGCTTCATTTGGCGCACATTCAAATCAATTTCAAACTAACATTTCATTATGCACATTCAACAATTTTGTAGCGTACAACAACAACATTAGATATTGTTGCAGGTACCGCAACTGCGCTCAGTTTTCAATTGAATTAGATTCAAGGCGGTCTAAAAGGGTTTTATGGCCAACTGAAATTTACTACCAATCGTACAACTACCAGTAGAGGGCCATAAAATTCACTAACATAAATGTCGTGGGGTGAACACATTACGATGTTTATCGGCATACATACATACATATCTCTATGTATGTATGTGTGCATGGGGTTTGGGTTTATATGCAAATAAGTGCGCAAGTTGGATGTTAGTTCTAGTTTAAATTTTTTGGTTTGTTATAAAAAATTGAAACGAAGAGAGTTTGGACATGTAAAAGTAATGCTTGTTCAAGGCAAATAAAATTAAAAACAAATGCAATAATAAGCTGTAAGCTTAGCTTTTAAAAATTATATACACTGGCAGTGGCGCACGCAGGATTTTGTTTCGGGGGATTTTGTGTAACTTTTTTGCGAACTTTGAAATAAAATAGAATTTAAATGTATGAATCTACAGACTGAGATCCAAAACATGTATGTTTTCCCTACCTGACATATTTTGGTCCTGAAAGTTAAAAATAGAAAATTTAGTTAAAAGGAGACAATTTTCCTTTTCATTTGATATCCATATCTTCATCATTGCGCAATCGGAAATATTTAAACAAATATTTGAAATGTGTATATCCTTAAAATTTTAAAGTCCTTTAAAAAGGTTTTTGGGTCAGAAAATGAAAAACTGACTATGCCAGGATATTATAACTGACCTCTAGTTTCACGTTTATATCAACATTGGATGGGTCTCAGAAAAATTAAACAAATTTTTCGCACGGTGTAATAAATGAAAAGTTGGTGTTTTCACTCCGTGCATCATAACTTTGTTATTTTTCTTTCAATTCTATTGATGTTAGGCTTAATATTTGCTCAAATAATATATCTTTCATCTTAAATTTTAAAACCAGAGGAGATCATTTATTTTATCTATAAAACAATTATTCGAAAATTTATGATTTCTGAAATTGGTCGAAAAACTCACTTTTTTACAAATTTCATCGTCAGTACCTTCCCCAAATCTCATCTGATTTGGACAATCTATATATCGTTGGAAAGGTTAGGTTATTACCTTCTAAACGACGGGCCACTTGTGTTAGGCGGATGGTTGGTTTACGAGATATGTGCTCATAACTGAAATAAGAGGGGGAAAACGTGTTTTTCGAAGATTTTTCGAAAACGCTTCTTAAGAAAATTTTTTGATTTTCAGTTTCGTGTTCAGCAGCCGAAGATAAGTCTAAAAAATACTTTTATTTTTAGGAGCATTTTTCGTGTCGAGTAGTGTTATATACACTGAAGAAGTGGCGCACACAGGATTTCATTTTGAGGAGGGGGGGAGGTACAACTTTTGAGCCCGAATAACTACCACTCGAAACCAGAACATAACTATAGACAACATTGTAACTGATCAAGAAATTTTCCCAAAGTTTGCAATTCATGAAATTTTTCTAGTTTATAATCTCTGCAGGACTTCTTGAAAAGTGAAATAACAAAATCATAGGCACATCATCTTCAACAAAGTTTCGAATTTTCATAGAATTTTTGCCTTATTTTCATTGCAATTCCAAAACTTTGACAAAACATATCATGAATCATTTAGTTGGCAACAAAGAGTGGCTGAAAATATCAGCCGGGTTAACAGTATTTGTGAAAGCAGTGCGCTGCTCAGGTGGCATCAAGCTGATTGATGAAAATTAATAATGCATAAAGCATCCATTACGCTGGCTGCCAGTGTGTCGTCGTTGTTCAAGCGAAACATCACAACAGAGTAAAAACACTGAAAGCACATTAGAGTGCAAAACAAAAATAGAAAAGCTAAATTAACAACACCAGAAATCATGGACAACGCAGCGGACTTCTGCTGGCCGGCGCCTCCTATGATTGGCATCACAAACGATGTGGCAAGCGCAAGGTGACAACAATAAAAATCGTTTTATTTACTTTGCTATCATTGGCGCAGCTTAAGCAGCAACGGCAGTGCCAGTGGCAACAAAAAGAAAACAAAATAACACAGCACCAAAGGACACTCGCACGAAAAGCAATGAAAATGTTTAAAGATAAAAATGCCCCCAATAATGGCTAAGCACGGATATGGCTTGGCAAAGATAAAACTGCATAAAGTTAGCAAAGAAAATACATAACACGTCAGCGAATAGCAGCGGACCAACACACACACACACACACAAAGAAAACCTACACTACCGGAGACCACTAAACGCCAGGTGAAGCGCTTGTCCGCCTTAAGCACTGCTTGAGTTCTTTTATGGAATCACCCCCCCTTGCGTTCAGCCCCACTTGTTTATCTCTGGTTGCGGCTCTTTTTCCAGTTCTTTGCTTTAAGGATCTTTGAGGTTAAGGACTGTTGTGGGCCAATTTGCGGTCATGTGTTTAGGCGATTCATTGTATGCGAACAATCGGCATAATTTCCAAATTAAATTTCTTGCTCTTCGACCGTGTGAAGCAATAAAGTGTACAATCAAATATACAAAGACCGACAAGCAGCCATAAACGCTTTGCTATTAGTAGTGTTCGCCGTAATTCAGTGAACGGTTGCCGCCTGCTGATTATGTGGAAAATAATTACCCACCACCGCATTGTGCCATCGAAAAAGGATCCGTGGCATTTTTAATGTGCGGGAATCACGCACAAATTCCATGGCACGTTGTAGTGTAGGGAAGAAATCTAATTAAATGCATGTGAGAAATGAAAACATATGCTGACACATGAGAAGTTGAAATGGATATGAGGGCATTTCGAAAGTTGTGCTTCGTTTGGATTCGATATTCATTAATACACGTAATGAACTGTGAAAGAGCAATCAGTCCTTGTAAATTACTCAAACACTTTCTACTAATAAAGAAGGATTATTTTAAGTATATAGTGGTGATTACTACATATTACAATACTAATGCTAATACTAACAATTTTATCTACAAATGCAGGAAATACAACAAGCAAAAAGCTTCAAAACCTTCTGGTACTTTTTATTTCATTTTTTCTTGATATTTCAGGATATTCTTCCGTGTGCTGAAGAAACATGTCTCTTTACTACAGCAAATCATCTAAAATAAGTTCCAAAAATGCATTTTACAAATTTAGCAAATACTTTTCCAAAACCTTTCAAAATCTATGATGTCTACTTTGACAACAATAACTCATAACTTAATAAAAAAAATGTATTATGTAAGTATAATCGTTGCTGTAGGCATTGATCTCATTTGTTCTCATCTCCCCAAAGTTATTCGGAAAGAAATCAAAATATGAGTTCCTAAGAAATGACAAACTAAAGGTTATCGAACCTCGAAGCTTTTCAGTAATTCCTTAAAAAACCCCCTTCAATATGACTTTAATAAAGACTTTCAAATCTCAGCCAATCAAGAATTTGAAATTCATTACAAAAACGCTTCAATACAGCTTTAGTAAAAGCTTTCGAAAAAATCCAGCAAACATTTTTCAAAAATTTCCTACAAAAACGCTTCAATACAGATTTTCGAACCTCATTCAAGCAAAAAACTTTCTGAACTTCCTTACGAAAACGCTTCAATAAAGATTTTCGAACCTCATCCAGTAAACATTTGACTGAAATTCATTACAAAAACGCTTCTATACAACTTTAATAAAAGCTTTCGAAAAAATCCAGCTAACAGTTTTCAAAAATGTATTACAAAAACGCTTCAATACAGATTTTCGAACCTCGTTCAAGCAAAACACTTTCAGAACTTCCTTACGAAAACGCTTCAATAAAGATTTTCGAACCTCATCCAGTAAACATTTGTCTGAAATTCATTACAAAAAACCGCTTCAATACAGCTTAAGTAATAGCTTTCGAAAAAATCCAGTAAACATTTTTCAAAAATTTCCTACAAAAACGCTTCAATACAGATTTTCGAACCTCATTCAATCAAAAAACTGTCTGAACTTCCTTACGAAAACGCTTCAATAAATATTTTCGAACCTCATCCAGTAAACATTTGACTGAAATTCATTACAAAAACGCTTTAATACAGCTTTAGTAAAAGATTTCGAAAAAATCCAGCAAACATTTTTAAAACATTTCCTACAAAAACGCTTCAATACAGATTTTTGAACTTCACTCAAGCAAACAATTTTCTGAACTTCCTTACAAAAACTTTTCAAAACTACTTCCTCAGTAAAGGAAAAATTCCTTAGAAAAAAGTTTCAATACAGCGTTAATAAAAACTTGCAAATTTCATCCAAACAAAAAACGTCTAAAATTCTTAACTAAAACGTTTTAATAAGGACTTTCAAACCTCATTCAAGCAAAAATGTTTCTGAAATTTCTTATAAAAATATTGAAGCATTTTTGCTTCAGCTTCAGTAAAGACTTTCGAACGTCATGAAGCAAACATTTGTCTGAAATTCCTTACAAATCGTTTCATTACAGATTTTCAAACCTCACTCAAGCAAACATTTGTCTGAAATTCATTACAAAAACATTTCAATGTAGCTTCAGTAAAGACTTTTGAACCTCATCCAGTAAACATGCTTCAGAACTTCCTTACGAAAACGCTTCTATAAGATTTTCGAACCTCATTCAAGCAACAATTGTTCAGAAATTCCTTACAAAAACACTTGAAAACGGCCTCGATAAAAACTTTCAAACCTCATTAAAGCAAACATTTCTCTGAAATTCTTTAGAAAAATGCTTCAATACGGCTTTAGTAAAAAATTTCAAACCTCAGCCAACCAACAAATTAACAAAAACGGCTTTCATGTAGACTTTCGGACCTCTTCCAAGCAAAACAAGCAAGAAATTCCTTACAAAAACGCTTCAAAATGGCAATTCGAAACGGCAAACGGAATTCAATAAAAACTTTCGAACCTCATCCCAGCACAGTGTTGCCAGATCAGGAGATTTGCTCCTAGATTTAGGAGATTCTTGGCCTATTAGGTGAATTTTTAGAAGGAAGAATTGTTTAGGAGAAAGTTTAGGAGATTTATATTTTATGTTAGGAGATTTTTCGGATCCTTAGTGGATTTTTGGGAGATTTTTGTATAACGAAGTATGATGTATTGGGAACACTGGCAACAAAACATATTTTGGCAACTATTTTAATAGTCGAAGCATCCTATTGTGTTAAAAATTTGTAAGCTTACAAAATGTAAGCTCGTTCTATCTCGTTCTCACTTATTGTTGTCATAATGAAATCCCGCCAAAAATGGCACTTTTTTTAAATTCATTAATTATATGCTTTGTTTTTGTTGTTAAGATGAAGATAAACAAAAAAAGGCTGCATTAAAAAAATTATATGTATATATTTTTATTTTTTTATGGAAAGTTTAATTCCTTTAAACTGACGCAAATTATAAAAAAATTTTAGGAGATTTTTTTTTAACTTTTGGGAGGAAATTTCAATATTTTTTAAGATTTAGGAGAAAGTCATTTCAGGTATCTGGCAACTCTGTCCCAGCAAAAGGTTCTATTGAAGAATCTCAAAAAAGTCTGTCGAACCTCAGTAAAGCCAAATTTTTTCTGAAATTCCTTAGAAAATCACTTCAGTATAGTTTTTATACTTTCGAATCTCATCCAAGCAAAAATGTGTCTTAAATTCCTCAGAAAAACAATTCAATACTGCCAAATATGTAGTATTCTCTCTTGATGTTCTGTTCTTTTTGACTCATGATACAATTATATTATAATTGTATCATGTTTTTGACTGAGCTTCTTTTTGACTTTTGAGCGACTTTCATGAAGTGTTTTTGATTTCGATTCAATTTTTGTTCATAATTTTGATGACTGTAGACTTTTTTGCCAGTCAAACTGGTAGATCCCAAGGTTTATAGAATAGAAGGTTACGCATTCCGGTTGTCAAAAAATGCCAGCGCCTCGCGTGACGTAGGCATAGGTTGGCTCCGATTGGCTGAACATATTTTTGAGCAAAAAAAATTCAAAAAGTGTAAACAAACCCGGAAAAAGAAGTTGCCAGATTTTATATTTATACCCCTTAAATAATAAATCCAAATACTTTTCTGGATTTGTGAACAAAAATGAACATGAAAAATGAGCTGTAATTTTTGCAATTTGCCACCGAGCAATTCATTTCGCGTTTACAAATATTTTGCAAGTGTATGGAAATAAAATATCTCCATTGATGGAAACAACAAGGCATGCTTCGTTTTTTGTTTTTTTAGGGATTTAAAATATAAATTTGTCAATAAGTGGCACCTCGATTTTGGCCCCCGCCTACGTCATCAACATGGCGAACGTTGGAAATGCGCAACCTTTAGTCTATAAACCTTGGGTAGATCCACATCTGATCGGTGGTTTTATGGTGAAAATATCTCAAAGGTGATAGTTTTCGATTTGCGTTTGAGGGCTTATTTTATGAAGATTGAACAACGAAAGACCATATGTGACAACGTTAATGGATGAGACTGGAGACCAGAAATGGGGAGAACATAAATAGAAATTGAATAGAAAAAGATGGGATTAGAGATACGATGGAGAGATCATTCAACATAGCAGGCATGTTCATATAGCTTTCAATACATGTGAAGTCATCACTGGGACGATCCAGCACATTGAAGGAGGTCAACTTACGGCAGAGTTTCCAAAATCTTTATTGTAAAGCATTACTGAAGTGGGCTGTTTCAACCAGTTGAGGCTGGAGAGCAGAAATGGGGAGAATATAAGTACACATGGAAAAGGAAAGGATGGGATTAGAAATCAATAAATGTGAGGTCATCAGTGGGGTGATCCAGCACATCTAACGAGGTCAACTTACTTCAGTCAGACTTTTTCAAG
Organism: Melieria picta; assembly: GCA_964056695.1. Classification (NCBI taxonomy): domain Eukaryota; kingdom Metazoa; phylum Arthropoda; class Insecta; order Diptera; family Ulidiidae; genus Melieria; species Melieria picta. The sequence continues at coordinate 10,249,740 of OZ057398.1, read as the reverse complement.
ACAATAAGTATCGAAAAACCTTGCCAAAGTGTACTGTTTCAACCAGCTGCTGTTAACACAGACCAGTTGACCGATTGAGCTCAAGTTTTTCATAAGATTTCATTTTAATACATTCCATGTCTGATTTAACTTTAACTTTAACTAAGCTTTCGTAAATTCTAACCAACTTGAATGGAATAAATCCATTTACCACATGAACGGCTCATATGTTAATTACATTTATGAATCAGTTATAATTTATTGATAATTTTTTTGCATTGTCCAACAACAACATTGTCCATTGGCAGAACGGCCATAAAGCTTTTTCCATTTCCTTCAGCTGCGAATTAACTGCACCCGATCCGATCAGCGAAAAGTGTTGCAATCACATTAATTTGTAGTTGGCCCATTTGTCGCAGCGCACATTCGCCATTTTAGCAACGACTCAAATATATCATTCACACACACACACACACACATTGGTGGCCATCTCGTGCCATTCGGCTATGAGCGATAAGCATCTGCTCGGAATTCAATCTGCAGTAACGCGGCAGCGCCCTCACAGCAATTAAGCGTAACAACTCTCTCTCTCTCTCTCAGGCGAAGCGGAGAGTACGAGAAGCAAAAAATATGTGAATGAAACTGCTAACGAAGTGTGAAAATATTTTCAGCATTAAAAATGCGGTGAATTTCCCGCTGCCATAGTTGCCACAAGGAAATTGACTGCACGAGTCATAAATTGACTGGTTATGAAGGCGCAGCGACGGCGACGGCAACGCAACACTTTGCAACTGCCGTAGCGACAGATGAGACACCAAAGCAGAAATGCTGAAACAGCAAAACACCAAAAAAACAACAAAATAATGTTCATTTTGTTTTTGTAGTTGTTGTTGTTGTTGTTCAGAACAGCGCGCTAAGATCTACTAACTTGGCAAATAAGCAACTCCTTTTATGGCGATAATGTCATAAATGTGCTGCAACTAATGCGCACCAACAAGCGGTTTTGGGTTTGGGATTTTGTAAGCAGCAACAACAACAGCAACAACAACAATAGGGACTGCATAACGAACAGCGAAGAGACTGCGGGCAAAGGGAACGGGGGCGAGTTATGCACGAAGGAGACAATTTTGTCAAAAAACATTTAACTAGATACACGTTTACCCATACATACATACATATGTCAGAAATGTTTATGTTTGTATGTGTGTGTATATATTTTTTGTATAAATGCACAAAGTCTGTTATTGTTTACACGTCCAGCATGAACGCACAAGCGTCTGCTGACTTTGTTTATAAGCACAGTGTTGTTGTTGTTTTAGTTGTTATTGTAATGTGTTTGTATATATGTAGCTGCGTGTATGCATGTTTATAATGGCGTATTATAATAAGCAACTGTGTTCAGGCAGCCTTTTAGGCGTTCAACTATGTATATTGTTCTTGATTGCTGTTGTTGCTTTTATATAAGTAAACACTGCCAGCATACTGCACACACACACACACATACGCACACACACCAACAGCATTAATATCCCTTAACAGCAAACAGCACGACTGGCTTTGCACATTTTGTTAGTATTAATGTTAATGTTTTGGGCTATTTTTGTTGGGCTACTGTTTATGTTATGACATAAATACTGTTGGTTTTTGTTGTTGTGGTTGATATTGCTGTTATTTTCTCAGCTTTCATTCTACCTTCTTGCCGTTGCAAATGTTATGCACAAATAAAGTCTGCATTTGTGTGAGTGCTTTATCACTCATCCAAACACTCGAAGTGACACATATACATACAAGCACAAACTTACATACTTACTCATTTCACTGTCAGCAGCGGCCACACAACTCCAACATTGCGATTTGTCTCGTCGGTGCCAACGCCATCCCAACTTTTTACAGGGTTTTAAAAAGATATGTTTGTATATTTGTCTACCAATTGAAGTCAAGAAAATTCAAATTTATTGAAATCAAATTCATTTACAACGTACTCGATGTCGAAAGAAAATTGATTTTTCTACAGTTGCTGTTGACTAAGTCAGACGATCAAACAACGACCCACAGACTTGCGGTACAACTGAGTCACGTTAGCTACCAAATTTAATTGGAAAATCTTCTTCTTTAGGTCATTTATCAGTCCTGATACAGGAGTTCAATGGTTTCCATGAATAATTCCACCTAATGATTAGATCCGCTTCAAGGCGAGTTGATTACCACGAAATGATTTTGGGAAATGACAACTGAATCGAAGGCCTTAAAAAAAAAACAAACCCAGATATGCTGACCGTACTACATGTAACACCGTGCGACAGCATTTTTCACACCGCGAGAAATCCATATGTGCGTAAAACTAGAGACCAAACATAGTAATACTGTGTACTCAGTTTTTCATTTCTACATCCTTTGTCCTTTTAAAAGGACTTCAAAATTTTGAAGGGGATAAAACATAAAAAAATATAAAAAATACTTAACCTCGTTAGCGGCGATATGTATATCAAATGAAAGAGGAAAAGCTTACGAATTTAAATAAATTTTTTTTTTTGTTTGTAAAAAAAGGATATGAAAAACGTCCTTTGAAAATGTTAATCCTTTATATCCTTGAAAACTTATATAGAATTTTCTTGAGAAATAGGTATGTTAAAACCCTAAATCTCCTTGATCACGTGTCAAAATTTCATTACTCTAACTTTATTGTTTCCAAAGTTATTAAAAAAAAGCGGAAGCTGCAATTCTAATGAAGTACAAAAATTCTAATTTATTTGAGTATCAGTATTTTAAATAATAAAAAGATACAAAATCAATGAAGCGAGAATAATGAAATTATTCTCTCCATATTCTAACGAGATTAAGTATTTTTTATATATTTTTTAATTTTTTTTCCCCATCAAAATTTTGAAGTCCTTTTAAAAGGACAAAGGATGTAAAAATGAAAAACTGAGTACACAGTATAACAATGTTTGGTCTCTAGTTTTACGCCCATATGGATTTTTTCCGGTGTGAAAAATTTTTTTAATTTTTGTGGCACGGTGTAATACACCGGTTTGAAGGTGCTGCGGTAACTGTGTTTGAAATTTGCTAACCAATATCCTGAAATAGTCCCTCAGCATATCTGACTTAAACAAACATTAAAATAGTTCATGCATTTGACGATTAATTTTACTTCAAGTCCCACACTATCAAACTACGGAAAAATCTTTTTCAACAAAACAACATTTGCCTTTTGGGCCCAGTATTTATTTTGTGCCTTAAACATATTTTTCTCTCGCTTGCTGCTATTACTATAATGTCCCTTGATATTATTATTGTTGTAGTTGTTGCTAAAATTTTTGTTCTGCTGCTCTTTAATGGCTCCACACCTCCCATAGACTAAATAAATTTGTCGACACCATCACCAGAAACCATATTTATTATTTTTGTTGCCATCCATTGTGCATTGCTCATGTCTCTGGCTACTATCAGTTGTACAAAATATATTTTCATAATTTTCGTACGTAGTTGTTGTGTGTTGTGTTATGTTACATTTTTCTTTTTTCTTGCTATTTTTATGGCTTTAACTAAAAATTCATCTCGTAGAAAAACAGCAGTTCTGCATTAGTCTGTGTGGATGACTATTGTTGACTTTATTTTTGTTTTTAAAATGTTGTTTATAATAATCTTCTGTTTTTGTTAGACCATACATCATGTGATTATTTTTTAAGTAAACATTTTTTTTATGTAAAAAAACAGCAACATTCTGCATATTTTAATGGCTGCGACTTTATTTTTTTTTGGAAGATATTGAAAGTTAGGTGCATTAAAAATTTTTTAAGATTCAACAAAATGGTAGAGCATATCCTTAATTCTAGCGGCTCTAAATTCAATTAAATAATCACTTTATTTTAATTTATTTCATATTGCTGAATATTCAAACAGAGTAATGAATTTTATTTATTTAATTATGTATTTATTAATTGATTAATTAAATAATTAATACATGTGAGAGGGGCAAGCCCGGCGACGCATGCCGCATGCGCGACAGCTCGAGGGGCAAGCGCAGGCGACGCATGCCGCATGCGCGACAGCTCGAAGCAGAGTCAGTCGTTGGCGGAAAGTAAAGAGGAAAGGACGTCGTCCCGCGGTCGTGTGTTGCGATTGGTTTATACTTACTAGTTTCAATTACTTTATACTTTCTGGTTTTCCCATCAGTTTATACTTCCTGTTTTTCAATATTAATAAACATTCATTACATTTGGGGGCTCGTCCAAACCTGATCGGGAAAGTGTATATGTGCGGCGGTCGTGTATGTTGTAGACGCGAGCGAATGTTCTAGAAATGATGCCAATGAAGCACACGCCAGCAAGGAAAGCTAAGAAAAACGAGCAACAAAACTACGAAGAAGAAGAGTGTGAAGTTGATAAAGGCGAAGTTGTCGCGATGTCGGTTACGAAGGGGAATGAGAGCGTAGCGCGTGGTGACGTAGAACGTAGTGGCGATAACGGCGTCGAAAACGCCATGCAGCAGTTGATACAGTTGTTAACAGTGAAAATTGAAGGAGACGAAAGAAGAGATCAGCGAGTACAGATTTCGACAGTCGGTTTCGGAAAGGTGGTGTGCGAATTCGACGGCTATTCGGTGCCAGTGAGAAAATGGTTTGACATTTTTGAGCGAAATGCTGAAGCGTACGAGCTCACAGAGAAACAGAAATATGTGCAGGCAAGAGGTAAAATGAGTGGCGCCGCGCGGTTGTTCCTTGAATCAGAACTTGTGAGTGACTATGAGGAGCTAAAGCGCGCATTGAGTGTCGAATTTGAGGGCAGTTGGAACAGTGCAGACGTACATCAGCAATTGAGAGGCAGAAAAAAGCACAAAGAGGAGACATTTCATGAGTATATGCTTAATATGAAAAAACTGGCTGTTGTAGGAAATGTTGAAGAAGCTGCAGTATTGCGTTATATTGTTGACGGGCTATCCATTAAAAACGAGTATAAGTGTGCCATGTACCGCTGCAAATCGTTTAAAGAGCTAAAAGCAGAATTCGACATATATGAGCGACTGCTCGGAAGTGACAAAGAAAACGGTGGCCAAAATAAAACAAATACCGTCGCGGCGGAAAATCGGGTGCAGAACAAGAAAAAAGAATACTGTTTTAATTGCGGCTCAGCAGAGCACAAAAGAAAGGACTGCACAGCGGAGACGAAGTGTTTTCAGTGCAACAAAAGTGGACATATCGCGCGCGATTGCACTGGCAAAAAAGAACAAGTTCATGTAGTTGTTGATCGCAGTCGTATAAAGACAATCGAAATAAATGGTTTCAGTGTTGATGGTCTCGTCGATACGGGCTCAGACGTTACAATTGTCAAGGAAAGCGTACTCAAAAAAATGAGCAATATCGAAATTCATAAAAGTTCGTCAATGTTGCGTGGTTTGGGCAATATGACAACTAAGCCGATTGGGTTTTTCGTGGCGCAAGTGACAGTCGATAAGGTACAGACAGACCATCAGTTTTTGGTAGTATCCAACAGCGAAATGGATTGTGAAGTGTTATTGGGGTTTGATTTTATAAGAAAATTTCGTTTCTCGGCTGATGCGAACGGGTTTATGTTTTATGAGCTGGGAAAAGAGCAGGCATCCGTAGAGGGGCATACCGGTGATGTGTACAATATAGTTGAAGTGTGTGAAAGTATCACAGCTCCGCCGCAGTACAAGAAGGAGGTGGAGCAGTTAATAGAAACTTGCTCTCAGCAGCCTGTTGAACGTAAGCAGTGCAGTGTTGAACTTAAAATCACTCCAGATGGCGTGATTAAACCGTTTCGCCAATCGCCGAGCCGTTTGTCAGCAGGTGAGGCAGAAGCAGTGAAAGTCCAGGTCGAGGAGTGGCTTCAGCAGGGTGTTGTGCGTAAATCGTCATCGAATGTGGCAAGTAGGGTGGTTGTGGTTAAGAAGAAGGATAACACGTTGAGAGTATGTATCGACTACAGAAAACTTAACAGCATGGTTTTGGAGGATTGCTTTCCGGTGCCGGTGATGGAGGAGGTTTTGGAAAAGTTGCAAGCAGCGAAGATTTTCACCATAATGGATCTCGAGAACGGTTTCTTTCACGTGCCTGTGCAGGAAGACAGTAAGGCGTATACGGCGTTTATCACTAGAGAAGGGTTGTTTGAATTCAACAAGGCGCCCTTTGGGTTTCGAAACTCTCCAGCTGCCTTTATTCGTTTCGTTAACCGTATCTTCCGAGAGTTGATCAATGAGGACGTGATGCAGTTGTATATGGATGACATCATCGTGTATGCCGTTACGCCTGCCGAGTGCATGAACAAGACAAAGCAAGTTCTGATGAGAGCAGCGCAGTATGATCTCAAAATAAAATGGAAGAAGTGTAGTTTCATGCAGTCCCGCATAAATTTCCTTGGTCACATAATCGAAGATGGCAAAATCTGGCCCGGAAAAGAGAAGACAGCCGCCGTAAATCGTTTTCCAGTTCCAAAGAACAGTAAAGCGGTCCAAGCGTTTTTGGGTCTCACTGGCTTTTTTAGGAAATTTACACCTGGTTATGCGCATATTGCGCGGCCGTTAACGAATTTACTGAAGAAAGACGTCGAGTTCAGTATTGGTCCAGCAGAACTGCAATCGCTGCAGCAGTTGAAGCAGATATTAACAAGCGAACCCGTGTTGCGTATATACTCACGGGAGGCGTCAACGGAGCTTCATACGGACGCGTCTAAGGACGGTTTTGGCGCGGTGTTGCTTCAAGTCCATGAGCGCGAACTGCACCCGGTGTATTTTTGGAGCAAGAAGACATCCGAAGCAGAATCGCGGCAGCATAGCTACATACTCGAGGTGAAGGCGGCGTATTTGGCCTTAAAGAAGTTTCGACACTACTTGCTGGGCGTTCGTTTTAAACTGGTAACGGACTGTATTGCGTTTAAACAAACAACAAGTAAGAAGGATGTCCCAAGAGAAGTTGCGCAGTGGATCCTGTACCTTCAGGACTTCAGCTTTGAAATTGAACATAGAGCAGCTGATAAGATGAAGCATGTCGACTACCTGAGTCGGTACCCGCAAGCTGTCATGGTGATCGTGGCTGAAGTATCGGTTCGTATCAAGAAGGCACAACAGAATGATGAACATTTGAAGGCAGTTGTAGAAATTCTCAAAGAGCATCCGTATCAGGAGTACAAGCTGAAGGCTGGCCTGCTGTATAAGATGGTGGACGGCAATGATCTTCTAGTCGTCCCAAGGGTTATGGAACGAGAAATCATACAGCAGTCGCACGAGGTAGGACATTTCTCCACGAGCAAGACGATGCACGCTATAAAGCAGCAGTATTGGATCCCGCATTTAGAGAGCAAGGTGTCGAGGTTTATCGCTAACTGTGTCAGATGCATCATTCACAATAGAAAGTTGGGTAAGCAAGAGGGTTTGCTCCATTGTATTCCCAAAGGAGACGCGCCACTTCACACGCTGCATATAGATCACTTAGGTCCTATGGACGCAACCACTAAGCAGTACAAGCATATACTTGCAGTAGTCGATGGATTCTCCAAATTCGTCTGGTTGTTTCCGACTAAATCAACAGGCCAGGATGAGGTACTCAGAAAGCTCAGCGAATGGTCAAATGTGTTTGGGTATCCAAGGCGCATTGTGAGCGACAGAGGGGCGGCGTTTACTTCGAGCGCTTTTGAAGAATTTCTGAACGAGCACAATGTCGAGCACGTCCGAGTAACTACGGGAGTCCCAAGGGGTAACGGGCAGGTCGAACGCGTTAATCGTTCGATTTTGTCCGTTATTGCAAAATTGTCAGCTGATGAACCCTCTAAATGGTTCAAATATGTTCCACAAGTTCAGAAGGCTATCAACTCACACATGCACGCGTCAACGCAGTCGTCGCCATTCGAAGTTTTGTTTGGCACGAAAATGTACAATTGTATTGAAGATCGGTTGGTGGAGCTGCTGAATGAAGAGATGGTGGCGCAGTTTGACGATGAGCGCCAAAAACTTCGTCGAGAAGCAAAGCAGAACATCGAGCAGGCCCAGCAAGCCTACAAGCGCAGTTACGACAAGAAGCGTCGATGTGAACATGGGTATAAGGAAGGTGATCTCGTTGCAATTAAGAGAACACAGTTTGTGGCAGGTCGTAAGCTCGCAAGCCAGTTTCTGGGCCCGTATGAAGTCATCAAGGTTAAGCGCGACGGACGTTATGATGTCAAAAAAGCGGCAAATGTAGAAGGTCCGAATATCACCTCGACAAGCTGCGATTTTATGAAACTCTGGGCATACGTCGCTGAAAACGAGGAGCTGTTGTCATCTGGGACAGATGATGATGAGCAGGAGGGCCGAGTGTGAGAGGGGCAAGCCCGGCGACGCATGCCGCATGCGCGACAGCTCGAGGGGCAAGCGCAGGCGACGCATGCCGCATGCGCGACAGCTCGAAGCAGAGTCAGTCGTTGGCGGAAAGTAAAGAGGAAAGGACGTCGTCCCGCGGTCGTGTGTTGCGATTGGTTTATACTTACTAGTTTCAATTACTTTATACTTTCTGGTTTTCCCATCAGTTTATACTTCCTGTTTTTCAATATTAATAAACATTCATTACATACATTTATTAATTTATTAGTTTATTTATTTGTTTTTTATTTATTTTATTAATTTATTGATTGATTTATTTATTTATTTATTGATTTATTTTTTATTTATTTATTGATTAATAAAAAATTTAATTAATTAATTAATTTTTTTATTTACTGAATTAATTAATTAATTTATTTATTAATTTATTTAATTATTTACTTATTTATTTATTAATTAATTAATTAATTTATTTATTTATTAATTGATTATTTATTCATTTATTTATTTATTTATTTATTGATGAAATCATTAATTAATTTATTAATTGATTTATTTATTTTATTTCAGTTTTTGAACATAATTCTTAGAGACTAAATAACAATGTGAAAAACTTAAAATTAAACGGGGAACTGGGAGTTAAGAAATTACTAACAAATGTTGAAATTCTTTAAAAAATTCTTAAATTTCCAGAACGAATCATCTTCCGAAATTCCAAAGTCAACTGGTCGCCAAGATCGACCAATTCAAAGCCGTACGATTTGTTTATTTGGAGTATTGCGAGATCTCTGATCTTTGTGAATAAACTACAAACAATTCCTTAGCTTCAGAGCCGACATTCAACGCATCGTCGCACAGAACGCACAGAAGATGAAATGCGTTTCTTTGTCCCTCCTCTTCCATACAGCTTTCACAGAATAAATAAAAACTCAAGTTTCTTGTGTGGGTAGGAATGACTCGTCAGAACAACATTCATGGTTTTCTTCTGATGAAATGGCAGTAAATCCTGTGCTGCCTTCAGCCTTTTTAAGGTTAATTTTTTGTATGGAGAATTTTTTTGTATAAGAAGAATGCCCTATCTTCAAGTATGTTTGAAGTCATCAACTAACCCGACTAAATATTGCTGTTTATGAAAACTGTAGCCCATGTTTGGACCTTTGGAAGACTCGCTTTAACCCATTTCGTACCGATATTTTGAGAAAGGTTTTATAAAAAAATTTGTGTAATAGAAGGGCGAATTAGATATAAAAAAATTAGTTTGGAGAAGATCGATGATGCCGTTTGTCCGTAATTGCGGAATTGCATCTGAACAGATCTAAACGTATTTTGTTATAATACAAAATTGCTAATTTTGTCTTTTCAATTATTTTGTTTGGGTTTTTCAATTCTAGTTGTTTTTAGTAATTTAAAAAAAATTAAGAAAAAATGTGAGTCAAAATGTGAGATTTTTTCAATGCCCGCCCAACTTTAATAGGAAAGGCGTGGCATGACAAACAAATATATTATTAGATAGCCAATAGGTCTAAGGATAATATAAAAAATATAATTTTCAGATTACAGAGGTTTATCGTAATAAAATAAAACTGTAAACATTGCCAAGTTCTATGATTTGTTAACGACTGAAAAGTACGAAATGTGTTAACAGATCTAAATGAATTTTATTAAAATACAAAATTAGTGTGACATTTTTTCAATCATCCTGTGTTAAGTTTGTACATTTCTGATTATTTTTAGTATTATTAAATAATTCAAAAGGAATTTCTATCTGTAAGGTTTTTTCAATGCCCGCCCAGCTTTACTAGGAAAGGCATGGAATGGCAAAAAATATTGTATTAAAAAGCCATTAGATCTAAGTTTAATCTAAAAAATATGAACTTCAAATTACACAAGTTTATCGTAATAAAAAAACTGCAAATATTACTAATTTCCATGGTTCTTAAGGTTTTTAGTATTATTAAATAATTTAAAAAATGTCTATATGTGAGGTTTTTTTCAATGCTCGCCCAGCTTTAATAGGGAAGACGTGGCATAATAAACAAATATTTTATTACAAAGCCAATAGATCTAAGTATAATCTAAAAAATATAAACTTCAGATTGCAAAGGTTTATCGTAGTAAAAAAAAACCTGCAAATATTACTAATTAACGTTAAAGAATCAAAAGTACGAAATGGGTTAAGTATGTAAGTGCTGAACTTTAGTGCTGAACAAAATTATCTTTAGACCATTAACCACAACATTCTTTCCGAAAATTGTTGTTAGGAGAACCGCTGGCAAACCGAAGCACTTCAAACAAACTCAATTTAGTAAAAAGATCTCTCGATTACATGCATTCTCTTCTTTGATCCCTACTGCATTTGAATGAAATTAGATTATAATGAAGTAATATCCAGCATTTCACTTGGAAACTCACTTTGGCAATGTAAACTTGAAAGAAGTTCTGAAACTTATTCGAATCTACTTAACTGCCTAAAAATGAAATGTTTTTCCTTTTCCCATTGAAACATTAAAATAATAGCGCCTTCGCTTTGATGGTGTCATAATCGCGATATGCTTTGACTTTTAAGCCACACTCAATGCTAATGCGCCTCCTTCCACTGCTTTGCGTGCTTCAAACTTAATAATACTCAATAAACTCAATGATACTAAAAGCCATTCAAGCCGCAGAGATTACGACAAATTTGCATTGCCGCACTCGGCGTACATTCCTGGCCCCATAATTAGACGCCAAACAATAATTTCACCTTTGTTGCTGAGGAACACAAAAGGTGTTGCAGATTCAAGCGGTCGGTCGCCGTAGCAAATTTTACTTGAATTCAGGATGTTAAATGCGGCCAAATACGCAAAAGTTTAGATAAGCAAAATGTCTGCGTTTGAAATTCGATTCACTTACGAAGCAAGGAGGGCAAAATAACTTATTTGCCGACATCGAGTGTTTGAAGTTGAAAACAAAAATTAAATTAATAAATAAAACAGCAAGAAACATGTTACAGAACGCTGCGCATTAACGAAATTTAGTCGATTTGATTCGAGGAAACGCGACTTTTTCATTTCAGCAGAAGCCACCAAAGGAAGCACGCCATCGTTGGTGACTTAAAAAGGAAGCACAATTAATCCGCACAAACCAAAAAAATTGCCAACAGCAGGTTTCAATGTGTGTGTGTGTGTGTTGTCGGCTGAAAGAAATTCCCGCTAGCAAAGAGCATTACAATCTAATTAAGGCTAATTACTTTATTATGTAATAAGAGCATAAAATTCTGCTATTCTTTCTTCCTCTCTCTCGAGTCTCCTCACCCACACTGCGCCGCGCTGTGTGTGTGTGTGTGTGTGGCAAAATATGCGCCAAAAAGTCAGCGTTAGCCGCTACAGTTCCAATGCCACATAACACTCGCTCGGGCCACAGTTAGCGAGGAGCGGAGACATTGAATATGGCAGCAGCAAGGTTAAAGAAATCCCGGGAAAAGGTGAATGGCGCAGCGAAAGCGTTGAAAAGGTCGGCTCAATGTGTGTGTGTATGTGTGTGGAAGCAACGAGCAGCTTGCACCAAGTGGCGAAGGCGTCGAGGTTAATTACTTAATAACGTCTGAAATGTAATTAAAGCCAAAGTGTGCGTTCATGCTTGCCAACAAAAGCGCGCGTACGCATGTGTTTGTGTTTGTGTGTGTTTGTGTATGATGCCCCACGCACACGCATACTTACATAAATATTACAAAATTGACAGCGCCAACAGCAAAGCACAGTCAAATGGATATATAACAGTCTGTCGTATGGTCATATAACCCTGTCAAATGCAATGTATGGACATACACACACACACACAAATAGGTATGCGTGAGTTAACAATTTCGCTTTAAAAATTAAAACACATTACAAATTCCACCCAAAACAAACACACAGACAACCAGACAGGCTGTCACAACGACAAGCTTCGGTTTGTTGGGCGCGCGTATAATTTTCGCTGTCAGCAATTGACGGCACAAAATCAACAACAAATTACGCAAAAAGTTTAAAATGTAATGAAAACTGCCAGCTGAGTCCTGGCAGGCGGCATAAATGAGTGTGACCGAGCGGTTGGCGCGTATGTGGCGTAACATTTCATGCCAATGTGTACAAATGCGCCGTGGCAATGTGTGTTTGCATTGTTCGCGTAACCTTAACACACTCACACACACACACACATACAATACAGCCATACAACTGGCTTTGCGTGTGTATTTGGTGCGCACTTTGCATACGCACTGGTTTACGCACTTTCATTTGTGGTCTGCTCATTAAGGGACATTGATTTTTCGTCCTCCCCCCACCCCCTGCACTCACCCACACACACACGAACGACTAAAAGAAGGGCTATTTATGGGCCAATGTATGCCCCGTAGAAATAGTTTTTATTCAAATCTGGAGAACTAAAGAGAGGCAAAATTTAAAAACAAATTTAACGGTTTTTTAATTAAAAAAAAATTTTTTTTAAATGTCACTTCTTTCTTTAAAATTTATTTTCCTAAAGAGAGGCAAAATTTAAAAAAAAATTTAACAGTTTTTTAATTTAAAAAAAATTTTTTTTTAATGTCACTTCTTTCTTTAAAATTTATTTTCCTCAATAATTGTTTGCTCAATAAAACAAAAGCAAATTTAAAAAATGAACTATAAAAATAATAAAAATAAATAATTAAATATGTAATACAAATAGTTTCCTTGATTTTTTTTGTATGTACAAAGTTTTATTTTCGTAAAATTAACACAAACAATTTTCTTTTTCATTAGCATTTTGTTTACCAAAATCTTAAGAAGAGATTTTTGTAATTAAAAAAATAAGTTTTTTTAATGTTAGTTGTTTTATTGTTAAGTTTTAAATAAATTTTTGTTTCTATGCACATTTTACTTCAAACTTATAATAATAAAAATTGGTTTTTCTGAAAACTTTTCTTATAATTTTTTTTTATAAATTCTTTCTTAGTAAATAAAACAAATAATATTAAAGTCATAAAACACACTTTTTCCTCGATACATTTTTTCTAACAAAATTCAAACTTCAAACTTTTAATAATAAAAATTGGTTTTCTTAGAACTTTTCTTATTATTTTTTGTTATAAATTGTTTCGAAGTAAATAAAACAAATATTAATAAAGTCATAAAACTTATTTTTTGCTCGATACATTTTTTTTAACAAAATTTTTGTTAAGAAATTAAAACAAATAGTTTTAATAATAATAAATAAATAAAACAAATAATATTAATTACAATTTTCTTTTTCACTAACATTTTGTTGACTTAGAAATTATAAAATATTCTCCCTTTTTTGTTTTTATTTCGACATTAATTCAAAACCTAAAACAAAAAATAACCTTTTTTAACATTAAGTTAAAGCAAATCTAGAATTACTTAAAGTTAACCTTTTAAAAGTATTTTTTCAATTTTGCAAACATTTTTATTTAACTTTGCTTGTAATATTTGTTTTTATTATATTCTATAACATTTGCTTTATTTAAAAAAACGATTTTTTTTTTGTTTTATAAGCATTTTTATTTTACAGATTCAGTAAAAAGGAATTTTTTGCTTTGCAAATGTTTTTTTACTATTTTTATATACGTTTTTCATTAAACCAACAAATGTCTTTTTCCAACTCTTTTTTCAACAAATTTTTTTAACCGGAAATAAAAATATACAATTGAAACAGTTTTCTGTTTTGAATTTGTTTTTTATAATTTTAATTTTTATCATTTTCAATAATTTTATGCAATTTCTTTATCTAAACAAACATTTTTTATTTCATTTTACATATTTTTTTTTAAGGAATATTTTCATTTGTAGACATTTTTAATTATCCATTTGTAATTTTTTTTAATTCATGTAACCAGTTTCCGTTTTCTTCAATTTTTGCTTTACCTCAAAAAAAATTACTAAATAAATTACTAGTAATAAAAATTTCTTAAAAAAAAATATTAAATAAAATTCCTTCTTTTAAATATCCATTGAAAATTTTTTTCAGATACCTTAAGTGAATTCTTTATAAAAAAAAATTACAAAATTTAATTGAATAATTGAAAAAATCAACTTTGTTTTTTAGTAATAATTTTCCTACCGGGTAGTTACATAACCAGCGGAGAATCGCGTCGGTTGCTTTATTGTTTATTGCAGCCACAGCGGCAATGTTTCGCTGGTCGTTGTTATTGTTTTTGTATTTTGGGCATTGTGCGCCAGTCGCTGTCGGTCACTGTCAGCATTTAATTATTAATTGTTGACCGACTGATTGTGCGATTTAATTACAAATTTAATGCTGTTGATGATTATTTTAATGTAGTCGATTTGTCGCGCACACGACCGATGCGTATGCAAACAAGCAACGAACATTGCACGTATGAAAAGTGACGCTGGACATGAAAAGTGCAGCAGTGTGTGTGTGCGTGTGTGTGTGGGTGTCCAGTGTTGTTTATGCGTTTAATGAATTGTAAAAGGAGATTTAAATGTTTCGATAAGTGATTGTTGCGATTTAACTCATCTCGAAAATTTTTCGAGTCTTGTCTAATGAGCTGAAGTTTGGATTTGAGTTTGTTACACTCAGGAGGATCGCTATAATTTTGTTTCTTAAATATACAATCAAAATATATTTTGATACATCTGACTCTACCTCTATCGATTTGTTCCAACGTCCGTCCATCCATAATAAAAATTATTTCCTTGATTTTTTTGCATAAACAAATTTTTTTTTCGTAAAATTAACACAAAAAATTGTCTTTTTCATTAGCATTTTGTTTACCTAAAAATTATGAAAAGAATTTTGTAATTAAAAAAATAAGTTTTTCGGTCGGACTGTCCAATTGTCCATTTATGAATTGTCTCTAATGCACAATAACGATCGAATAATTCAAGATCTTATCACGGAACATATTCTACTGGAGTGGCCACAAGTATTGTCAACTTTTCATTCGAATTCCTTTATCAGAGTATTTTTCCATATAGGAAAAGATGCTCATTCAACAAGAATATATGGCATTTGTGTTCATATAGATCACAAAATCGGTGTTGAAATCATCATGAGCCAATATGAACCCATTTTTTTATTATAAAATTTTGTTTTACAAATTTTAAGTAATTTCTATTTTGACTGCAAATATTGAAAACGCACTCACAAGTGGGCGTGATTACAACAAGTCGATTAAAACTAACTTGAACACGATTGCGAACCAATTCGTTTAAACGCCAAAATGTATGCAAGGTTTTAATTTGTATAAATGACTCCCAACTCACAACGACTTAAGTGACTTCATGTTGACCGCACTTAAAATCGTTAAACGCCAACGCAACAATAAGCAGCTAATAATTTTCTTAAAAAACACATAAAAATCTAAACCAGAATAAAATCATAAATAACACATTTTACTCTGTGTTAACAACACACACACACACACACACACACCAACTCAGCAACGACTGCTTTACTGGCAACCAGCCTATTGTTTTTGCTCGTTTGTTGTTGTTGTTTTCCTTTGGCTATATTTCAAAACGTCTGCTTGTGAATGCTCGTACAGTTGCTGCAAGTCGGGCCAAGTAAAACCGTAAACGCAGCTGGCGGCTGCTCAAACAAGACGACTGCCCGAGATAGCAAATAAAACACCTGCAAATACTGCTGGAAGAAAAAAATTTACGATCATATCACACAACGAGTACATAAATTCGCACCTTTCCGGACGTTGCACTGAAGTGGCGGATTGAAGTCGGTTTTATATTTTCTGCGGCACAAAAACGCGAAAAAGGCGGCCAAGAAAAGAGTTGAGCTCTTTTATAGCAAACACTCAATCACACACACACACTCACAGCATAGGAGGAAAGCAAGGCGCTTGCATGCGGTAACATGTGCTCACATGCGTTAACTACGTTAACTGTGTGTGTGTGTATGTGTGTGTGTTTGTGTGCGTTACGTTGCGTTGCGTTGCCGTGTGTTGTGTTTATGAAGTTCTAAAGCAGTTAAAATTTAAGTGGCCTATAAAAATAAATGTTATTACCAGCGCGACTATTGTTCTGCCGCTGGCATGAAGCCGTTGGCCGTTGTAAGCGCTGCCATTTACCAAAAAATATTCCTCCACATGCAAACAATAACAATAACATAAATAAAACCCGCATAAAGTCGCCGAAGCAACAGGAAAGTCAACAGTAATAAGACAGAAAAGCCAAATATAAATGCGCAGCATACAAAAAAACGGCTTTAATGAAAGCTTCGGGTTATGGCCACACAGCGGCACGTGACTGCGCTTCGTGCTGGGCGTCACTCGCTAAGAATCTCTACGTCAAACGAACCAAAGCGATTTATACATTCAGTGCTGTCGTGTCGAACAAGCCTTGATTGAGAAATGTTTGCTTGCGAACATGCTTCCGGAGAAACTATTAGAGGAAGACCACCTCGAATTTGGAACAAGTAGCCATTATTGATTTTTGAAAAGACTTTCGAAAAGTTAGATAATTCCAACCCGAAACTCTAAGGGTATGCAGACAGTATGTTGATCCATTCGACAGTTCAATCCTAAGAACCGAAGGGTACAAAGACCTAAGATAACACATGCAGATGCAAGAACACACGGCGTTGACTTTGTCTTTCTAAGAAACCAGTAACCAATATCGACCTTTAAAATGACAGTTGATTAGTTTGACTATCTCGTCTAGTTCTGAAAAAAATTCTGAGGATACTAGTTACTGGAGATATTAGTTCTGAAGAAAATCCTAAGGATTCTATTCTATTTGGTGCTAAAGTGACTCATTCAGTGCAAAGCATCGTCCTTCTCATCAACTGACTAGCAAATTCAATATTCCAGAATTGTCCTTAGACCATAGACATAGTCTCAGGACGGGTCTACAAGCGATTCTAGCACTTGTTAATACAAATAACGAAGTAAGAGTTTGATACCTCAGACTTTAAAGTCGGTTGAACCTACTGCGACTGAGTAGCAACCAAGTTTTCCTAGAGTTCTTTGCAAGATTTCCTCCATACTCTTCTCAACAGAAGCAACTAAGTTATAGGTCATATATTCTAATTATTGTCCTTCAAGATTAATCTGAATTCATCATACTATGGCTTTCTCGAACTGAATAGTCAAAGCTGTTTTTTATGTTCCCTGAGAGCCATTTTCTGCACAATTCCAAAAATCCTTCTCTACTGATTTCTGCTTGTTTTATACTAAAATATTCAGATAGACTTTGTCTGCTTGGTCTCCCAAAAAGTGTTCAAGGGTCTTACAAAGATTTTTTTCTAAAAATTTCTGAAAATCATCTATTCTTCAAAACAACCAGGAGATTCTTTTTTAAAAAGTTCTACCGATGCTTTCTGCACAATTCCAAAAATCCGTCTCTACTAATTTCTGCTGATTACTAAAATATTCAGATAGTCTTTGTCAGCTTGTTCTCCCAAAAAGTGTTCAAGGGTCTTACAAAGATTTTTTTCTAAAAATTTCTGAAAATCATCTATTCTTCAAAACAACCAGGAGATTCTTTTTTCTGAAAATCATCTTTTCTTGAAACCAACCAAGAAATTTTTTTTTTACATAGTTCTACCGATGCTTTCTGCACAATTCCAAAAATCCTTCTCTACTGATTTCTGCTGATTACTAAAATATTCAGATAGTCTTTGTCTGCTTGGTCTCCCAAAAAGTGTTCAAGGGTCTTGAAAGATTTTTCTGAAAATTTCTGAAAATTATCCAACCACGATATTTTTTTTAAATAGTTCTACCGATGCTTAAACATGTATCGAACATGTATTGGAGATATTATTGTAAAGTTTTCCATAGATACTTTCCTGAAATGCTGAAAAAATATTACAGAGTAGTTCTATTTAAAAGCGGCTCTAAGTAATTCTGATGATAATAACACTGTGCAAGTCGAAAATTCAGACATGGGGGGACCTTCAGAGGACTTTTCTATAGGTATACTGAGTTGAGATCCACCAGCCGTTTGGCTGGATTGGCTCTAGTTTAAGAGAAATCCGACTTTGAAGTTTGCTCATTTTAGTCGAGTTCGTCGCTTAAGTCTTCGAACGTTTAAATGCTAATAGGTCCTAAATCGTTCCAAATATCGCTTTACTGTCTTCGGCAAGTTTGTAGATATTTTAACGACCAACAAATTTGCTTAAGACACCAATCCAAAAAAAATACATTCAAACTGTGTTTTCGACAAAAATGTCTCAAAAACCCCACTTTCGTCGAGGCATAAAAACAATATAGCGAACCCTCGTGGAAAAAATAAATTAGTATGCTTTTATATAGAGAGTTGGCTCCTGCATCTAACAAACTCAAAATTTTGCCTGGGAAACGCCCATAAAAGGCGTGGCTCGGCGTCAAAGTTCAAAGTTTTTATCAAAAAACTCAATTAATCTCCAACTGATTTACACGATATGGGTATCAACCGAAAGGTATTTTTCATACCTTTCTTTTGATGTGCAACATTAGATACGTAAGATGTACTAATAAAAAGTTTCAAGCGAAAAAACATTTTTTTATTAAAATTGTTTGTTAACGGATTTTTTTCTCGAAAAAATCCATTACTAAGGTACAATAAGTTTGTTACCATATTGTAGCCTGGGAAATTCCCTTTGTTCCCAATGTCGCTCGAGCACTTTCTTGAAGTAAAGTGATGCTGATGTTTATAATCGAACTTGTATTGGAGATACTTTCAAGATACGAGTATCTTTCAAAGACACTTTCTGACTTATACTTTCTGATAGGTTATGGTGGCTGCCTCTATAAGAGACACACTCGGAGGCCCGAAAGGCCCATTGTGATACCACATATATTTCACCCGTTTTGAAATGTGTATGCAACACTGTTTTTCCAACATATGTTACAGCACACATTTCAAGCGGATGGGGAATACTTTCTGATACTTTAAAGTAAATTGATTCCAATGCTAATAATCTTACATATACTGGAGATATTTCTGATATCTTCCAGAGACACTTTCCTGAAGTAAATTTATGCCAATGCGTTGAATCTAACGTGTAGTGAAAATATTTTTGTAAAGTCGTCCTTTGTGGTTTCTGGTGCTAAAAATCTATCTTGGCACTTAATTCCATGTTTATTTTTCACAATTTTCTTTACCAACAACATCAAAAATCAAATACTCCAGGCAGGTGCATTTTATCACAAATCCTTTTAGGCTGTTTTCATAATTAATAGGTTTACATACTTTGTTGCTCCATTTTCTGACTCGACTTATCTTCTTTAATCTACAAAAGTGCACAGCAGGAAATTTCACACAGATTCAAATGTTGTCAACAACAAAAAAAAATAGCAACTATCAGCACAAATCGTTCCCTGATCTCAGCTCCATGGCGCTCTAAAAGATTCCTCAGTCCTTCATTCTCAACTTTTAAGACTAACAACGAAAAGGCAACGCAACTTTGTCTTTGATTTCATGCAATCACACAAAAACAAACAATTCGGCACATTTCTATTTTCCAACCAACCTCAGGAAGTGCGCTGAACTTGTTGGTTTCTTTATGCCAGCGGCCAGCAAATGGCAGCGGCCGCAACGGCTGTGACCCGAACTTCACACACACACACACGCACACACACACACACGAGCGCAAATCTTTGAAAAGTAAGTCAGTTGAGTGAGCCGAATGACTGTAATTATTATTGGCTGGTGCTGCTGCAAGTTGCAGTGAGTCGACATGTGTGTTGTTTGTTCTTTGCATGTCTGCCTATGTGTGTGTGTGTGTGTGTGTGTGTGCTTTGGTAGCAAAAATTTAATTACACTTCTCAGCTGCTGCCGCTGGTATATAAGCAATTTGTGGTAATAATTTGCTTTGCCACAACTGCAGTCGTCATAATGAAAAGCCGCCGCATGCAGCACAACGCCACACACACACACACACACACACATACGCAAATGTGTACAAACACGCACACAGCTCGCTCGCCGATTGACAGGCAATTCTCACTGCGCTGCCATACAAGTTCGACACTTTGCGTGTGCCCCGCCATCGCTTCACCCTCGCACTTACCTCTCGTCCCCAACATTGAGTGGTGAAACTTTTTACATTTTCTAGTTTTGTGCTGCACGGAAAATGCTTTAAGTAAACGCAGCCGAAGCGCAGTCGAGCGAGCCGCATGCAAATGCCGCTGTGTGGAAAGAGACGGAAGGATAAAGGGGCCAAGAGCGCAGGAAAGAGTGCGTTCTCATGTGCAAACTGCGCAGAAAAGTTTTCGCATATCAGTGGTTATACATCTGTGTGCGTGCCTGAGCATTGGTTGAGTAAAATTTTACAAAAAATTTTACCAAAAAAAAAATCGAATCACTAATATTTGACTTTTCGAGTGACTGACGCAGCTAAGTGAATTTTAATTACCCCATAATGACATTAACTTTTGCTGTTGCCCAAGTAATTTTTCATGTAATGACGACTCGTTACTGACTAATTTATGAAATCATAATATTTTTGGAAGAGATCGAGTGATGCCACTGTGGAAAGTTAAATGCAGCAAAGACTGAATGAAAGAAAGAGGAGCGGAAAATAAATGTGCATATTTTTCTAAAATTTTCTAGATCTAAAAATAAACAAAATTTAATCAAATTCTATACATAATAAAAATATAAAAAGTAGTTGACTTGAGTAGATCCTTGTTTGCATATTAAACAAATTTACAACTCAATTGCTTTTAATTTATTGGCTTAAATTGTCGCCATACTCGTACATACCGATGCCGAAAACAATTTATGCACACTGCATTCCAGTGCAAACCACACGGCCACATATATATTGTACATACCTGAAAGTAGAATATAATTCATATAAATATTTATTATGAAAATTTGTGCAAAAAATATGTCAAGCTGAGAATAAACAAATTGTGTATAGAGTGAATGATGGTATTGTGGTTAGTTGGTAATTTGACTAACGAAACGTACAAAATGATTTAGAACAATGGGGCTTGAAAAAGTGTGGATATCGTAGAATGTTTTTGGATATAAAGAGGAACAAGAAAGTGTGGATTCTCAATCATTCATGCCCAAATATTTCATTATACGTGTGTGTGAGTCTCAGAAAAGAAAAGACGGTACGGAAAACTTGAACATTTAATGACTTCAAATGCATACGAAACAATTTAGAACAATGGGATTAATAGAATTTTTAATACTTTCAAATGTAGTTGAATATAAAGAGAAGCCAAAGATTGCGTTTGAAGAGGTGGTAACGGAAGTACTCATTGCTAATTATTCCATTATATATGAGGAAAAGAAAGATGGTACGAGATGAATAGAATTTAGAGTGTAGTTGGATATGTATTACATTATATATGACGAAAGGAAAGACGGTACGAGGTGAATAGAAGTTTGTATACCTTAGAGTGTAGTTGGATATGAAGAAGAAAAATCATCTATAAAGTACCGGCTTCTTAATAATCATGTCTAAGTATTCCTCTATATAGACTAAGACTCTATAAGACTATATATAAGACTAAGAAAAGGAAAGGCAATACGGGACCGGGTCATAAAAAAGTTGGGTTTGATAAGATTTTGAGTCGTTAATATAGCATTGGAAATTGTGGAATGCATCGTTGGCCTAGTTGACTAAAACTTACTGGATACACAAAGGAAACACTGTTGTACTGTCTACTGCCTCCGTATAAGATTTGCATATTGAATTTTCGACTATGTTCCGAATGATTATTGCATAGATTCTGATGTTTGATAGTACTTTTTGTACTCAGAAAATATTTAGAAATTAAAAAAAATTCTTCACAAATCATTTAGCTGTTCTACTCGTACAGCTTCAACTTGACTTGATTTAATCTATAATACCTGCTCAATTAAAACCATCTGTCTCTTGTTGGTCCTTTTTGCTTGCACAAAACCCTCAGCAACTCAACAAAATCCTTCACAAAAAGGGACCGTACCGGTTATCGTTTTATCGCAAAAGTCAGATCTTAACTGTTATCTTTTCACTTTTATTTTTCCTTAACTTTTATTTTTTTTAACTTTTATTTCAGGCAAAAATAAATGTTATTTTTGACTTTCATTTTATCGGTCAAAAATAACAGTTATTTTGTGACTTTTATTAATAATAAGTAACAATTTGTGGCATGCAAAAGAAATAATTCTTAAATGCTAATGTTTTATAATTAAATAAATAAAATAAATAAATAAATAAATAAATATCAGGCAACTTGAATTTTTTCAAAGGCCGTTTGACCGACTAAAAAACTATTGATACCATTTTTTTCATCGCACAAGTCTTAAAGCTCAGACGCTGAGACGAAAAAAATTGTATCAATAGTTTTTTAGTCGGTCAAACGGCCTTTGAGAAAATTCAAATTGTTATTGTCAAAACTGTTATTTTTGACCGATCAAATAAAAGTCAAAAGTAACAGTTATTTTTGCCTGAAACGATAAAAGGCACAAAAAATAGTTATTTTTAACTTTTATAGTAAAAGTCAAACATTTAAAAGGCGTTTAATATTCGTGAAGCTGAGGCCATTACGATCATAATTTTATATTTGAAAAAGTCCACCGGCAATTTTTTCGTTATGCCTTTTTGATTTGAAAATTGTAAAATAACAGTTATTTTCGGTCCCTGTTCACAAATTATTTCACACACACACAGGTTCTCATCGGCTTTCTCATCTCATTGGCTTTCGATGCTTTCCCCTACTGCTTTCCCTTTTTTAAGTTATTAAGTTATTCTTCGAACAACAGATGAGCTCAGTAACTCACATGGGCTCTGTTTTAAGGCAAACTAAACATAACATGAAGCACCATCTAGCAAATATGCTGGCCTGCCCAAATCTCCCGAATGGACAATGGAACACCGGCAAAAAAAAGGAAAAAAGTGTTCGACGCGGTAGTTGGAGGTCCACGGAAAAGAGGGAAACCGTGTCTCTGATTGAGGAACCAAGTTGAAGACACTCTCTATCATCTCTTGGTGTGATCAACGGAAGAAAGCGCAAGCAAACCAGAGGCGCCTGGAGAGAACTTTTGCGGCAGGCCGTAACTCGGTAACGGGTTGTTATGGCCACGTAAGTAAGTTAACACTAGAATGCCCGACAATCTGACATACCTAAAATGCCCATATTTCATTTCATTCATTTTGACTACATTATTGTTTACTAGTGTCCAACCGAATATTCGGTTTTGGCCCAAATAAGTGTTTCGGTTTCAGTTTCGGCCAAAAAATGTCCGACCGGCCGAAACCGAAACTTTCTAGAATATTTTTAACATTTAGAAGAGAATTTAGATGCCACCAATGTAAATAAACTTATTTTTTTAGAATATAATATTAAATTATTTAATTTTGAATATTAGGGAGTAAGGTACGAAGGGTGATTTTTTATGTTTATGTTTGAAAAAAAAGAAAATTGTTTTTATTAATAAGTATTTATTTATTTATGTTATGCTTGTTTGTTTGTTCTTTATTTACTTAAAGTAAAATTCGTTTGTTGAAAAATTCTGATTTTGATGCTTGATGTGGGGATTTTTATTTCAACTAGAAAGTTTCGGTTTCGGCTGATATTAAGAAAAAAACTGAAATTGGGTTTCGGTCGGACACTATTGTTTACTGACTTTTTTTTTAGTTTTATTGGTTTTTAAGTAGCAAATATTAATAAATGTACACAAGATTAAACTAAAATAAGCATTTAGTTTTTATTTTTTTATGATTTACAAAGTAAATTCATTTAAATAAAATAGCGTACTTTACACATAAATGGAATAAAATGGAATGAAATTTGGAATTTGGAATTTTTGAATGAATTTTATGAGTGAATTTTGAATTGAAAAACTTGGGAATTGTCACAGTCTACTATGATATTATTTTTTTTAAATGTTTGCAATTATTTGAAATTTTCATATTTCGCAATTGAAGATGCATATTTGTCTATTTATCAGTAAGAATTGCTGAACATTTTATATAGGTAGTCAAAATGATTACTTTTGGGCATTTAAGGTAAATTTTGCAAAATTGGAGTAAAAAATTTGTTTACAATTTTTTTAATTTATTTATTCCATTTAGCTTTAAAAATTAATAAAAGTCAAAAAAGTCGCTTTTTTAGAAAGCGATGCAACAAAATTTATTTACAATAGAAGACCTCAATGTAGTCAAAATGACTACCTTGGGCATTCTAGTGTTAAGTAACCTTCATGGAGCCATTTTTATAGAAATCAAAGTTATAAGTTATTTCGTTTGATTTGTAAATTATTATTATTTTAATATCTAAAATTTTAAAACCTTCTCGAATCTATAATACAAAAAATATATTTTTCAGTGCCCAAAAAGAAATTCCAAAGCATCTCCATATTGTTTTTAAATTTCAAACAAAATTTATAGTGTCAGCCGTATTGTTGTAGGTTTCCCTAAATGAAAAACAAAATTGGAAAACAGCACAAAAGCAACAAGAAGTTTGGCATAGTGCAACGTATTTTGCAACAGCCAAAGCGTCGTGGAGTGGGTTGAAGCGAACGGTGGGTTGAATGTTAATCTGCTTTCTCTGACGATATTTGCTGCCGTGCACATTCCAAAACACTGATAAGGATTATACAAATCGTTGCATGAAATATGCTGACATATCGCAAAAATGTGCAAGAGCACAAAATAAAAGACGGCAACAACAACAAAAACAACAACAAGGAAAGCAACTACTATGACAACAACAATAACCTTGCAATGCAGAGAGTGTCGCAAAAACTGCCAACAGCAGCAGCCACACGTGCCAACTGCCAGCGTAAGTATGTAGCATAGATTTAGGCGTTGGGACAGTGGTGTGCTGTAGTGTTGCTGTTGCTGGTGGAGCGAGCAGCGCACGTAAGCTACCAATAATGCAGCAATATAGCAGCAGGTGAAAAGTGCACACACACACACATACAGATGCGCTGCTTAAATGAAAATAAATGCACTTTTAGGTGAGTTTGTGTGTGTGTTTGTGTGTGCGGATAAATGCATTGCCAAGCAGAAAATATTTTATTGCGCTGTATTGCCAACTGCAGGCAAAATGCACACACACAGACACACAAACAACCATCAGCCACCTGCACTGATACTATTTTTTGGTTTATATGTGAGTGTGGATGTCTGTTGTACATGTGTGTGTGTGTGTGCACAAATAATGCGCGAGTTATCTGCGGAGTATCGTGTATTTAAGCTGAGCTGACACATTACAGCGTTGCCACAGTTTTATTGCACATTTCCATATTTATGCATGTGTGCGTGTGTGCACACATCGTCGTTTTTTTCTTTCGATTCCGGTTTTCATTTTTACGCCTTGTTGCATTTCACTTTCGTCGAGCGCTGTTCGGAAAACAGCTCTCGGGTTTTCATTTAATGTACACTTTCAACTTACACGACAACCCGTTGTTGTTGTTGTTGTTATTGCTTTTATACCGATTGCTGTTGTTGTTATTGTTGTTTATGGCTAGTTGCGCTGTTGCTGTTGGCACTGGCATTACGCAGCTTGAACGCCTGAAAATATGCCACGAATGCATTGCACATGCAAAACAAAACATGCGCTCCCATAAATATGAAAATATGTATGTAATCACCACACGAAAAGGCACATCGTCAGGCCAATTCACCATAACGTTTGCATTGCTTGTCGCCGCTGCCGCATGCGGTCAACCGCACTTGAGTCACTTAAGCAATTGAATGTGCGGCATGCTTTCAGGCGAGCGCGCAAAGGAAATGAAACACCGTAAGCGCACTCACACTTACATACAGAAGCACTTATTTATGAATGTTATTTACTTAAGTGCACTTTTCAATTTTCCATTCACAATAATTTTAAACAATTTAAATATGCAGCGAAATATGTCGAACGCGACGACAAGAACAATTTCACCCCAGGCTGCAGAAACGGCCATCGTTGACGATGAAAGTAAATGCAAATGCGTGCAAATTTAAATAAACGGCGTTCGCAATTCGCAAAAACTTACATCAGCCAGTCATAGTTGTTGTTGAAAGCATTACACGTGCAAAGCAGGACAGGAAGTGGAGAATAGCTGGGAAACATTAATGAAAACATTTCTCAGTTAGACATTTACTGGATCTTTAAAGTGACTGATGACAGTTTTGTATGTTGCAAAATATTCCATTGCATAGAGTGTTTTCAATTTTTTTTTATCTCTGATAGAAAATAGATAGATGTAAGTATTAGGTTGAGTTGGATAACACCAATGCGAGGTGACGCCTTGATTCTATTTTGATCAACAAGAGTTATAGTGACACCTATAAATCATTCAGGTGATGATCTGTGAAGACGTGAATATCTCAGATGTGAATATCCCAGTTTAAAATCTATGGAATTTTTTCTAACAAGTCGTTAAATTATTTTGGGAACTTAATCACTCAATCACTTAACACTAGAATGCCCGACAATCTGACCTACCTAAAATGCCCATATGTAGTCATTTTGACTACATTATTGTTTACTGACTTTTTTTTTAATTTTATTGGTTTTCAAGTAGCAAATATGAATAAATGCATATTATATTAAAAAACTTGGGAATTGAAACAGCCTACTAAGATATTATTTTTTTTAAATGTTTGCAATTATTTGAAATTTTCATATTTCGCAATTGAAGTTGCATATTTGTCTATTTATCAGTAAGAATTGCTGAAAATTTTATATAGGTAGTCAAAATGATTACTTTTGGGCATTTAAGGTAAATTTTGCAAAATTGGGGTAACAAATTTTTTTATAATTTTTTTAATTTATTTATTCCATTAAGCTTTAAAAATTAATAAAAGTCACGTAAGATATTTTTTAGAAAGCGATGCAACAAAAGTTATTTACAATAAAAGACCTCAATCTAGTCAAAATGACTACCTTGGGCATTCTAGTGTTAAGGGCTACTAAGATGTGAGTATCTAAATGTACACAGAGTTATTGTGTTTAGTTATGATTATTGACTATTGGGGTGCAATTCGACAATTACGACAAACTCCTGAGTTGGTAGATATAATAATACAAAAAAAGAACGAAATGACATCTATGTTAGGTGGTTTGCTGGGTGAAATCCACCGAAAGCAGGTAGTTTAAATCGATAAGAATCTCTCATGCTAATAGATACCGGTTTCTAAGTTTGTAGAAAGCACTTTCCTTGAGATGGTGAATTAATAATTGTTTAGTTATTTTAATTAACAACTCAATAGTTTGGACTTCTATAAACATTTGAGCCTTTTGACTAAAGTATTCTCATGACTTATTCACATATTTTGGGTATTCTAACTAACAATTTTACAATTTGCTAATTGTTAATGTATTTCAACATTTAGATCTTTTGACTAATGTATGAAAAAAAATGTATGACCTGGGACGACAATACTTTTGATCCGACTGCCAAAAGTCAATAATGTAGATTCGCTTTTTCAAAAAATGTTGTATTTTAGACTTTCAGAATATTCACAAACCACCAGTCCAAATGAAGTGAGTGCTATGAAAGACTTGAAGCTTTCCTGCCCACTTACAACATCAATGATCTCACAAAATTCTATCCTTTAATCGATTAAAGCAAGTGGGCCACACTACTCAACTCAGTCCTTGTGTAGTGAATATATGTGAATATTTTACTTAAGACATTATTTTTGTTGCTTGCCATACCTGCAGTGTGTTTGCTGCTAGCAGAAAGTTGCGCAACGGCGGTAAATACTCACCGAGGACGCAGTGAGGCAGAGCGCCGTTTTCAACGCATTGCTCGCATATTTGCAAAAGAACGCACACACACACACACACACATACAAACGAGTACAGCACACGGAACAGCAACCAACAAAGTAGCCTTGAGAAAATAAGTTCAAAAGAGGGGAAAAATAAGATGGCAATATTATGGAATGTGGTGTATATGACCCAAATTGCTGTAATTAAAACGCACACACACACACACATTCAAATACATGCATTCATTAATTTTATTAATACACACATCCACAAATATGTTAAGCGCAAAATGCGCATAAGCTAAGCTTAAAATCGTTGACATTTATCTCTTCTGCTGCTCATTGTTTTTCCTTTTCATTCTCACTTTTCCTTTTGTTTTCAAACACAGCGCATCGTTGTCAAGTCAAAGTACCGCTTAGCTCTTTAAGCTTGCATATTCGTATTTATTTATTAATTCATTGTTGTCACAAAGTACAAAATGAGCAAAGTCATTCGCCCTCCCGCTCCCTCTTCCTACGTGCATGGCACAACGCGCAGGTCAAATACCTCAGAGCCGCCTCAGAGCCGATAAAGCGTTTCACTTAAGTGCGCATTAAAAAGCGCATTAAATGCATTAAATATACAAATAACACATATAAACAAATGTACATGTATACATGCATACATTACATGTGTTTGTGCATTGTACGGCGTCCTGATTACGCGTCCAAGGTCTCGTTCTCGTTCTGCTTCTGCTTCTGTTCTGCTGCTGTTGCTGTGTATGCTGCTGGCGTTTTTTGTCTCATGCTCGACTGAGCATCGAAACTCCTCAGTGCACTGGTGCTGTTTCCGCTTTTATTATTATTATTCTACCATGTACTCACATATACAACCATACATAAACACACACACATGTTGACTGGATTGTGCATACTTTCACTTTCGCCGCAACGATTACTTTCGCTCCTCTACATGTGTGGCTTGTTCGCATCTCGCTGAGTGGGTGCGTTGCTATTTGTATTTTACTTAAATATATTTATATGTGCATGTGTGTGTGTGTGTATGCAAATATTTTGTTATTGAATTGCGCTTTATGGCAAAAGTTTTAACCCATTTTGCTGCTGTTAAAGCAGCCGATAACGTTGGCAACAACATACAACCAACACC
Organism: Melieria picta; assembly: GCA_964056695.1. NCBI lineage: Eukaryota > Metazoa > Arthropoda > Insecta > Diptera > Ulidiidae > Melieria > Melieria picta. The sequence goes on along the minus strand of OZ057398.1, from coordinate 10,220,675 downwards.
TTTTTGACGGTCAACGTTGTGGTTTAAATTTGTAGCAAATTTGTTGTTGATAATTTTATGAACATTTGCAGAATAATTTGTGTAGTTGTGAGATTTAAAAGAGGCATTTAACACTTTCAAGTGTGAATAAGTGTTGTTCATTTAAATGAAATGACACTTGAACACATTGCACTCGATAAAAGACGAATGTTTGATAGTTGTCAGTATTTTGGATGAATTATTTTTCAATATGTGAAAGCCTGAGGATGTTATGTTATATGAGCACTTATTAACAAAAAAACGAAATATTTTCATAAAAAAAGATTACGACTCTCACTATGATTGAATCGGTTGTTTTACCATTTCTCTGGAGTTTTCGGAATCACAGATGCGGCAGTTTTACTTATTTGCATAGTCAGACTAAGAAAATGTGAGGTGAGATATCGTCTCATTGAGATATCTGTATTTATTTGCCATTTTTGTAGCACATTTTTACTATTTCAACACATTGCACAGTGATTCGTTCCATAGACAAAATTCAAAAAATTTATAGTCTCAGAATTTAAATATTTTGATGTCATTTGAAAGGTAAAATTCCAACTAAGAAAACCCCAAAAAATCTGTGCTAACAATTAATTATTGTGTGTGCAAAAGCGGCTCGAAGATGAAACTTTTTTCACAAAAAAACATAAACACATATTTTCTGTTTTTTAGTCTATTTAGTAAACAAAATTGTAAAAATACATCGTTACCACGAAGTTGCTAAAACTTTCAACATGGATTAAGAAATGATGTGGCCATTTTCGCTTTTAATGTTTTCTCAACTTTTACAAAGCTGAGGCTTTTACATCACTTTTAATTTAAAATATTTTTCTAAATTTAAAATCTGAAAATTGACAAAACTTAAGGGGGCTTTCCCATTTTTTCGTCGAAAAATGAGGTGTTTTTCAAGAATTAATTTTGGAAAGACAGTTTGATAAAATGTTGTAATTCTGTTTTATTTTGTTTGTTGTTACAATAGTGAGTTGAAAAAAATTTTTTTTTTGGAAAAAAAACAAAATGGCCGCCGGCTTGCCAAGTACTTATGTTGCCTTGTTTGGAAAACATACTCCCAGTTTTTTACACTTTTCTCGGGTACGGTTTATCTGAAATCAAATTGACCATCATTTTCATTAATTACATAGTTTTAGGTATCGCACATCGGAGGATTTTTGAAAAATTTCAACTTGGTGAAATTTGGCGCAAATTTGAAAAAAAAAATCGATTTTTTTGAAAATTTTGGTACTAAAAGTGTTGTTAAAAATCGAAATTTCACAATATTGAAAAAATCCTATGATGTGCGATAGAGAATTCATTTGTGAACACGTGAAATTCAGTTTTATCCAAATCGGTTCATTAGATCCGAAAAAAAGTGTAAAAAACGTCACAAAAACATGGTTTCGAGAAAAACGCGTTTAAAGTTTTTTTAAAGCGTACGCGAGGCTGTGCGCGCCGAAACATTTTTGGCTATAACTTCAAAACTATTGCATATTTCATTATGAAACTTTGGCTTCATATTGTTATAGTATTTATAAATCGATTTCTGTAAAAAAAAACACGATTTTTTGAAACTGAAAAACGGGAAAGCCCCCTTAAAGGAAAATATCTAAAAAGTATGTGAAAGTATGTTCCTGGATTTTTTTATTTTAAGAAGCATTCTTTCTTTGTCGGATAATGTAATTACATCCTCCGATATCTTCCGATCTCAGAAAACAATTCAGTTTGAAAAGTGGTCTAAACACCTATTTTTCGACAAAATGTATTTTATTCATCCCTAAAAGTATGCAATCAGCATGAAAAATTTCAAAAACTGCACAAATGCAAAACAATAACAATATGGGTATCAAATGAAAGAGAAAAATCCTTAGAATTTTAGAAAATTAATGTTTTGGTGCAAAAGGATGAAGAGGTATTGAAAATGTCCTTGTAGAACTTTATCCTTGAATATCCTTGAAAATTTCCAATAATTTTTTTGGAAAAAAATATATCTTAAGGACTAATATGTACACTACTACATCCTTGAATTTCGTCCTTCTAACTTTATTAGTTTAAGATATAAAAAATTTAATACTCTATAGACGAGCAAGTGGAAGAAAACTCACTTCTCGTTCTATGCACTTGTCCTGCATTATCTAGAAGAAGGAAGTCTCGACTGGGGAAATTCCTCTTCAGGAATTCGGGGTTCGTTAGGAGCTCAAACTGGTTCAATGAGTAAGCGAACTTAAGTTCATTTGATTGTAATATCAGAATGGGACTTCATGGCCTAAGTAGACTTTCGCTGGGGGCAGCCTCCCATACCAAACTACCTACCTACCTTAGTGAACTGTTACTGATTTAAGGTCTTTTTGATCATTTTAAAAAGCCTACATTCAACTGATGAGCTAAAGCTCTGGTTCTGGCAAATACCGATAAATGTAGACGAGTGTTCCACCAGTCCGAGCTGGGATTCGAACCTAGGGAGCCTCTGGTATGAGAAGCCAGCGCACTTCTATCAAGGCCAGCAAGGAATATTTAATTTAATATATTTTTAGTCGCTAATCGATTTTTCCATGTTGTTTGTTGTTCTCTTTCATGGTCTTTCAGCGCATATATCAGGTGTACAACTTTGCTTCCGCCGTTTTTTCCAAAATTAAAAGCTTTATTGCGAAAAAGTGCTTACAGATGTATTATTCAAAGTATTGTCCGTCGCTAGCGACAACTTTCTCCCATCTTTCCGGCAATTTTCGGATCCCGGCTCGAAAAAAGGAGTCCTCTTTTGACGCTATCCATGAAGCAATCCATTTTTCCAATTCTTCGAAGGATTGAAAATGTTGATCTGCCAGGCCGTGTGCCATCGAACGGAATAGGTGGAAGTCAGAAGGGGCGACATCTGGGGAATACGGCGGGTGGGGCAAGACTTCCCATTTCAGCGTTTCCAGGTACTTTTTGACCACTTTTGCTCGATGTCCCTCGGTTTCAACTCGTACGGCACCCAGTTTCCTTCTTTCTGAATCATGCCCAGGGCCTTGAGACGTTTTGAAATGGCTTGCTGACTCACTCCCAACGATTCGGCAAGCTCTTCTTGGGTTTGGCACGAATCTTCATCAAGCAATGCTTCTAGTTGTTCATCTTTGAAGGTTTTTTCTCTTCCACCACCATGTTTGTCTTCGACATCGAAATCACCATTTTTAAAACGTTGAAACCACTCCCGACACGTTCTTTCACTCAGAGCAGCATCACCGTAAGTTTCTGAGAGCATTCGATGCGCTTCAGCTGCATTTTTTTGCGAATTGTAACAGAAAAGTAAAACTTCCCGCAAATGGCGAGAATTGGGCACATAAACGGACATTTTCGAGCGTGAATAATACGAAAACAAGAACAACTGTCACTGAAACGGCGATGACAATTCGTTAGGCACTGTCCACACTCACTTTAAAGGCATTACCATCTATGTATTTCAACCAGCCTCAGCCGGTACAGCCACCTATCGGAAAACGGTGGAAGCAAAGTTGTACACCTGATATATAACTCAGAACAGAGTCGCCAGATCAGCAGATTTCCTCCTAGATTTAGGAGATTCTTGGCCTTTTAAGAGAATTTTTAGAAGGAAAAATTGTTTAGGAGAAAGTTTAGGAGATTTATGTTAGAGGATTTTTGGGATCCTTAGTGGATTTTTTGATCACGAAGTATGATGTATTGGGAACACTGGCAACAAAACATAGTTTGGAAACTATTTTAATAGTCAAAGCACCCTATTGAGTTAAAAATTCGTAAGCTTACAAAATGTTCGTTCTATCTCGTTCTCACTTATTCTTGTCACAATGAAATCCCGCCAAAAATGGCACTTTTTGTTTAATTCATTCGTTATATGTTTTATACTTGTTAAGTTTTTGTTGTTAAGC